>APFE031401042.1:55022-137709 GCA_000404065.3 Pinus taeda
CGTATGCTTGCAGATATGCATGCTTCCCAGACAGGTCCTACTTCCTTGTTTTGTGATAATCAAGGAGTGCTCAAACTCGCCAAAAATCCCGTCTTTCATGAACGAACAAAACATGTGGAAACTCATTGCCACTACATTCGCCAGCTTGTTGAAGACGGATTCGTTCAATTGAGATATGTTCCCACAACAGAGCAGCCTGCAGATATCTTCACCAAGCCTCTTGGTCCTGATAAGTTTGTAAAATTCAGGGGGTCTATTGGTGTTGTAAATAGATTGAGCATTAAGGGAGGTATTAGAATATTTCTATTTTAGTTTAATGCTCACTCTTTTAGCTGTTGCTAAGTTTATTCTTTTAGCAGTTTCTTAGATGAAACTTATTCTTTACATAGAAACTTGATGTTTCTATCTTTGTAAATATCTTTGTATTATTATTGAGTATTGTTGCTCAATCAATTCATTAACTCATTTGGAAATCCATATGCGTGTTTCGCGTTGTTTTACCCTCAACTTTCTACTATGACACTTTGAGGGATAAAAAAATAAGTTCTAGACCCTCAAAGCCCACTTTTCCTAAGTTTTGTGGAAAATGTGACAATAAATTATCCCGGAAATTAAATAAAAGGAGAAAAATAAATATCCACACATGCTCAAATGATGTGGAAATAAGGTGGAAATTCATCTAAAGGTCAAAGTTGAGTTACCAAGTGACGTGGGCTCCACCACATAAGCCACAAATCAACCAAATCGAATTTTTGTGGAGAAGACGAGTTCCAGTGACAAGATCCACAATTTGAGGAAGTTAACTTGAGCTTCAAGAAGATATCATGAGTTGACTTGAGATTGGTTTAGAGCTTACTTGAGTGAGGTGGAGAGTGGTCTCCTGCAACTCCACTTCACCCTCCCACATGTCCTCTCATCTAATTCGAGCACTCCCTAATCAAAGATTGTGAGGGCCTAAAAGGGAGAAATCGAGTTGCCACTTGGGAAATTCGAATTTACATGAAGGAGCCTTGGGATTGTCACCTATCTGTCTTGGCATTATCACCATTTGCCTTGGTATTGGCTCCCAAACTTCTATATAATAGAGCTATGGGCTCTCACTATGTAATCATTTGTTTACTAGCTATTGTGCTTGTGGAAGTGCTACTACTTTGTACACTTTTCAAGAAATGCAATAAAAAGGCTTTGGTGGTCCATTCATGGGTGTTCTTCCTTTGGAGCGTGGTGCATTGTGAGCTATTGGTATAATCTCTTCTATTTATGCTTTGAGTTATTTCATTTTCCATATACTCTTGTAGACATGCTAGTGCAAAGGTATCTTGCATTAACATTTGATTTGGAAGTAGGCTTTAGATGTTAGAAGTTCTAGTTTATTTTCAAATAAATTTCTAGAAGTTTCAAATCATTGTTCACTTATCTAAATCTATATGTACTAATGTGTGATTGGAGTATTGTAGAAAATTTATTTTTGTTGGATCAAGTGTGAGGGGAAGTCTTCGGGAAACCAACCCACTCTTAAAGCATCTTCAAAGGAACTCTTATTTGCTATTTGGATTTTCATAGTTCATCTTACGGAGAAGTGTTCTTGCAGGGATTCGTTTGGACATACCTTGTATACAAGCAAGCATTTCATATTTTAAAGCTTTCAAACAGTGCTTCATTGATTTTATATTAGCTACTTGAGATCATTTTCTAAACTAAAACAAGTGATGGAGTTCACTCCAATCACTTTATTTTGTTTCTTGTATAGTGTTTGTATTATATTTATTTGTTTCACATGCTCTCTCTGGACTAACTGTCTCTTGATTTCGTAGTTCATAGTTGAAGTGTTGGTGACAATAGCAATGAAGAAAAATCACTCAAACTCTAAGAATTTTCTTGTAGGATCTCCCAAGCCTTTCGAAGTTCATCTTCTAGGAGGTCATTGGCATTTGAGGAGGATCTCTCACTTGGCAAGGCCATGGACGGAAGACTAGCTCTATTTCTTATGCAAGATTTCATCTGCCAATGGAGGCTAATTTTTGGGATGCCAAGAGACGCCTAACATTTTCAAATTTGAGAATATTATTGTTGTACTTGCCTTAGTTTCTAATTTTGACTTTCAAGAACGAAATATAGTGCTTGAAAAGTCTCATATGTTGTAAAAGATTCCTCTTGAAGTTTTTGTTGAGATCCTTTGGAAGGTTTCTCATCTTTGTAACAATCTAATAAAAGGGCTTAGTTTTTCTTGTGGGAGCTTCGATTTCACCCAAGGAATCATTGTCTCCTTATTTAGAAGGAGAAACATGTGGATGGATTGATCTTGCTTTATTTTCTTAGTTTTCATTTTGCCTGTCTTAACAATTAACACAAACTCACCATCACAATCTAACTTTCTAAATTTGATTTTGCTACTAATTTCCATTTTATGTCTTGCATTTGAAGTTTTGCTTTTAAGTACAACCTGGGATTTCACTTTGGGGAAACTTATTTCATTAAATGCAAGCATCTCAATTCATGTGACAAAGTTTGATTTAGTTAATTTGACAATTTGTTTCATGTTTGCCTCACTATAGTCTCATTGGTTACTTTCTCATTTATTTTAAAGTTATTCGTTCACTTTGCAAGCATATCATAATTTGAAACTTCATCTCATTCAATTGCTTTAGTTGGTTGATCATTGATATATCATTTGTTAAATCACTTACTTTGAGCAACTTACAATCTTATGTACTTACGAAGCTTATGTTCTTGTATCTTGTACAATTTTGAGCAATTATCTAAGTTATCTCATTGAGCATATTTCCATTTACTTGAGGTGTTTCAATTTACAAGCACTAATAAACTTACTTGCATTTTATTTAGGCATATTAACATAGCTTGCATATCTAATGAAAATTCACCTCCAAGCATAAGCTTGGTTGAAAGACATCTCCTAGGGACTGTTGATTTTTGGTAGCATCAGATGTGCTCTAACCATGAAAATTGGTGGAAAGGCTAGGGCACATGAGATCTCCAAGACCCAGAAATCCGTTCGGGAAATTCCACCCAGATGAAGAGATATTAAAATAATTAATATTTTTAATGTGTTCCTAAGTCTAAACTTAGTAAAATAAAAATATTAATGGGTATTAATAAAGATAAAGGTGAGAAGTGTGAAAATTTCTAAACAGAAATTCTATTACTACAACAACTAATTTATTTTACCTACTTATTTCTCAATAAGTTATTTACGAAATCCCTTCAGTAAATATTAAAATAAATTCTACTGTAGATATCACGCCATTATACAGAAACAAATACATGCGCAAGAATCAAACACATCAAGACAGTTATTTTTGGACAATTGTCCCCGAAAAAACCCAATGTCGGAAAACCAGTGTAGCAGAGGAGGGTTTTATTAATCTTCACCAACAATCGCTTTTACAGAAAAAATTTTGCATAGACACTAAAAAAACACCTGATACTTTTCTCTGAGATTTTCTGACACCTTGGAGGACTTCCTTTCCCTAATGAGTTAGCCCTGCATCATTCTGCGTTGCTCTATCCTTCTCTATGTCATCCACTGCGTCTCTATGATCTGTGTCTCCCTCTGCGTTGTCTCTCAGAGTCCCTATGTCTCCTCTTATGAGCTTCCTAACTATTGCTAATCACCCCCTCTTCCTCCACCCTGCAACTCTCCCTCTGAAATCGATTTTCCCTCTCTCTGAAAAATCGATTTTCCTTGGGATACTGAGTATCTGCTGGTTTAACTCCAAATGACCCTCAAGTCTTCTCTTATACTTTTCCTGTTGATGAATCAACAGTCGAGATTAAGTCCCTAATCAACGGCTAAGATTAAAATAGACTTGATCTACGTCTCTTAGAAGCTTCTCATCCTAGTCTTTATTAATAATTTAATACCCATTAATATTTTTATTTTCCTAAGTTTAGACTTAGGGACCCATTAAAAATATTAATTATTTTAATAACTCCTCATCGTGATGGAATTTCCCAAAACGATATATGGGTTTCCTAGATCTCATTTGTCTTAGCCTCTCCAACAATTTTCATGGCTAAAGCACATCCGATGCTACCACAAATCAACACTCCCTCTTAGCGAAGAATGTGCTCTAGTAATGTTCCACCATTGAACATCACACTGATCCTTCCGCACTGATACCTGTGTTGATGCTTGGCTTCTTGCCTCACATCATCTGCGCTACTACTTCCTGTACTGTTGCCCATGACACTGCCACTGCCACTGCTATATCTGTATTGTAGCTCCCTCTCAATATGTTTCCCATAGCACTGCTAACTGTTGCATTACAACACCTGACACTTATCCATTTCTGATACTGAAATGGATTCTACACCATCCCCATCTTCTCCCTGAAATAAACAAACTTTGTTCTTCCAAGGGCCTTGGTGAGGATGTCCGCCACCTATTCTCATGTAGGAGTGTAACTCAACTGTACAGCTCCTCGTTGGACACAGTCTCTGACAAAGTGACACCAAATATCAATGTGCTTCGACCGATCATGAAATACTGGATTCTCAGAGAGCTTGATGCAACTCTGATTATCACACATGATCCTGGGCGCCTCCACCCTCCTTCTGAATAGGTTCACAAGAAATTTTCTAAGCCATATGGCTTCACAGAAAGCTGTGCTAGCGGCCATATATTATGCTTCAACTGAGGTCAAAGCTACGGATTTTTTTTCCTACTGCACCAGGAGGTCATCCCCAATCCAATGTTGAAATAGTACCCATAGGTACCTTTCCAACCTACTGAACTTCTAGCCCAGTCTACATCAGTAAACCCACTCAGTTTGATATCATTACTTCTAGTGTACAATAGTCCATACTCCATTGTTCTCTGTATATATCTGAGAACATGTTTGGTTACTGCCCAATGCGCCTCTTAGGTTCAATTATGAGCTGACTGAGGGTGTTGACAGCGTAACAAATGTCTGGCCTGATATTGACCAGATACATCAGGGACCCTGTGAGCTATCTGTATAAGGTGGGATCAACATCTTTGTCTTCTGATGCATCAATTTTCTTCCAGTCGGTGATCATTGGAGTAGCCATAGGCCTACAGTCTTGCATCCTGAATCTCTTCAAGATTTATGTAGCATATCTCCCTTCTCCAAGGAAGATCTCACCCTTCTGCTGCCAAACTTCCAACCCCAGGAAATAATGCATTTGTCCCAAAACCTTCATGTCAAATTCTGTGGCTAGATTCTTCTTGCAGTCCTCGATGAACTTGGATGATCCTGTCAGGAAGAAATCATGCACATATAATACTAGGACCTGAGGCTCATTCTCTACAACTAGATAGTAGAGATTGGGATCTGCATCACACTTGACGAACCCTATCTTCTGCAAGTAGCCATCAATTCGACCATACCATGCTCTAGGTGCCTATTTGAGCCCATACAAGGCTTTCTTCAATCTACATACATGAGATTTCTTCTCATGTGTCTCAAAGCCTTCTGGTTGTTCAATGTATACTTCCTCTTCTATCACCCCGTTCAAGAATGTCATTTTGACATCCATCTGATGAATCTCCCACCCCATTTGTGCTGCAAGAGATATCACAGTTCTAATAGATGTATACATGGCTACTGGGGCGAAGGTCTCTTCGTAGTCTATTCCTTCCTTCCGAGCATACCCGTTAACCACAAACTTGGCTTTGTATTTTTCCACACTATCGTCTGCAGCGTACTTGATCTTGTGAATCCATCTCGATCCTACCACTGATCTGTCCTGAGGCCTAGGCACTACTTCACAGACATCATTAACCATTATAGAGTTGTATTCCTCCACCATCGCATCCATCCAAACTTGATGCTGAGCGGCCTCCTGAAAACTGGAAAGTTCCCCAACCTGACCTACTAAGGCCTGATATATGTTTGGTTATCTTCGCTCCCTTTTGTTGTTCCTAGGTGCACCAATGAGATTTTCTACATCCCGTAGAATCTGTCGGAGTTCCCAACTCGTTCTTCCTCTAGTAGTAGGTGCATCTATTAGCTCTTCCTCTTCCTGTGATTCCACCTATTCTTAAGGAGAATTTTTGGTACTAGCTTTCGCTGGTTGAAGTGGTTTGACCAACGGCTCATCTTTTGACTGCTCCTCAAAAGGCATTTCTCGACATTTTCTAAAATCCCTATCCTCCATGAACTTCACATCTCGTTGAACTACTACCTTCCAACTCCCTAGAAGATAGATTCTATATGCCTTAACATTCTCACTATATCCCACAAGATACCCTTTCTATGCAGTTTGATCTAACTTCTTCCTCTTCTCCTCGGGTATACGTCAATAGGCTAAACTCCCAAATATCCTAAAATGACTAACTTCATGTGTCTTCCCAATGAAGGTCTGCTCTAGAGTAATCTTGCCCAATTCCATATGAGGAGTTCTATTTTGGAAATAGACTATCGTGTTGCATGCTTCTGCCCACACGAATTTTGGCATATCCTGATCATACATCATTGCCCTAGCTGCTTCCACAATAGTCCTGTTCTTCCTTTCTGCCACCCCATTCTGCTCTAGATTGTAGGGAGCTGCTCACTCTCTTCTGATGCCCTCCCTAATGCAAAAATTGGTGAAGTCCTTGTTGACATACTCTCCACAATTGTCTGAGCGCAACACTTTATTTTTCTTTCCTGTCAGATTCTCCACTAGAGCCCTGAACTCTTTGAATCGACAGAAAACCTCATCCTTGGTTTTCAGAAAATAGATCCAAGTCTTCCTGGAATGGTCATCGATGAAGGTGACGAAGTATTCGACACCACTAAGAGCTTTTGTGGACATCAGTCCATAGATATTTGAGTGTATCAATCCTAGTACACTCTTGGTTGTATTGTTACTTCTAGGAAACACTGCTTTGGCATACTTGCCCAGAGCACACCCTCTGCATGCATCATCTCGTTCAATACTAAGATCTAGAACCCCTGTTACAATTTTCCTGAGAATTCTCAGAGCCCCATGGTGCAAATGTCCCATCCTTCTATGCCATAGTTCATTCAAATCCTTGTCTCCATTATTGCCTATCAGTGCCATTAGTGATTCTAGTTGCAACCTATACAACCTGTTACCTCTTATTCTGATCTGTACCTTCTTTTTCCAACTCGGGTGTTTGACATATACTTTCTCCTTAAAGTCAATTTCATTCAAAGGAGAGCGAAAAGGATTCCAAAGCAAAGCAGTCAAGGGAATCACACATATTGGGACAGTTTGGATCGTGATCTAGAAGAGAAAAGGATGAATGACAGAGAATTGTGAATGCGTTGAGAAAGGGTCGCACTAGAAAAATAGAAAACAGATGGGTTGCGTTTTGGGTCGCACCGGGAAACATAAAGGTTGCGCCTGAGACAGACGGGTCGCGCTGAGATAGAAAGGTCGTATCGTGGGTCGTGCAAGTGACAAAAGGGTCGCACTAGCACTATAGAAGCGTCGCGCTTGGTAAACTCTGAAAGCCAATCCTTCCTTTTTTATGTATAACTGATATGAGCGCAATTTTAATCAAAGAGGGATAGGTAGGAGTGAAGTCTCTTTGTTAATACTTGTAGCGTACTTTTAGGGTTTTAAGGCTACCAATTGTGGAGTACAAACCTGCTAGGTCATCATTTTGGTATCAGAGCAAATAAAATCTCTTCGGGGAAAACTAGAACAGAGTTATGCTCTTGAAGTTGTATATGCAGATACAATTGTGATTGCAGAAAGAGGAGATCAATAAAGACTGACAGAACAAAGCAGGAAAACAAAGCTAGTGTGTTTTGTGTGCATTTGTTAAAGATATTACAAGGAAGAAAGGATCAGATTTTAAATCTCACAGGCAGTAGGCACATAGAGATAAAGTGTGGCAAAATATTGGGAAGTAATTGATACTCTTAAGGAGAATTTACAGAGGAAAATGAAGGAATAGTCCATTCAAAGTGCAGATGAATGGTGGAAGAAGATCATGCAAAGATCTTGAAGGTGATATGGTTTGTTTTTATTTTTAACTTTGGTTTTGAGGATTGTGTTTGCAGATTCCAGGTTGCAGACAAAAAGGTTGATAGCAAAAGAACAGCAAGAGGAGTTGTAAGAAGAAGAATCAGTTGCGTTCTTGAAGACAAAGTAAGTGGATACTCTAAAGGAAAGTGGCAGAACCTTGAAGAATTCCAACAGAGGTTGGATAAGGAGGACAAGTGAATGTTCTCAAAGGAAGTGGAAGTTGTAGATCCTAAAAGAGCAAAAGAGTTCACTCCAAGAATTGTTCCAGAGGCAAAGAACCATAGATCAAGCTTAAGGAGATAGTTTG
Organism: Pinus taeda; assembly: GCA_000404065.3. Classification (NCBI taxonomy): domain Eukaryota; kingdom Viridiplantae; phylum Streptophyta; class Pinopsida; order Pinales; family Pinaceae; genus Pinus; species Pinus taeda. The sequence goes on from APFE031401042.1 coordinate 63,295, forward strand.
GTAAGGTAAGGTATCAATAGGCTAAGATTAAGAAGAAAAGCTTGCTGAGATATCAAAGGCAAGTATGGAGACTTGGTGAAAAGAGAGGCTTAGGTGCAGTCCACAAGTGAACGAGATGGAGTTCACAAAGGAGGGGAAGCAAATGATCACTGAAGGTCATTGCAGAGGTTCAGAAGAAAGCCACAACAAAAGGAAATATGCCAAGGCAAATGGCATGAGGAAGAATCAAGAAGAAATTGACAAAGAGAAAGCTAAGATAAAATTTCGTCTTGAGTTATTGATGGAGATGTTATAGAGGAATAAGGAAGACCAGAGGTATGGTTGGATTATGAAAAGAAAATTCAAATAGCATAGATTGTAAGTGAAGTGGGAACGTAGATTGAATGCTTAACTGAAGGAAGAATTACTCAGATTAAATGAGTATAAGGAGAAAGTTTTGGTATGTGAACTAGAACATGGCCCATTGCTTTTTGAAACTAGTGAGAATACAAAGGAGAAATCTACAGGGGATCTTCTGAATTATGTGAAGGATTCAGAGCCGCATTAAGCCCTGATGGCTGAAGCATTCAGTGAGACCGCAGGGTCTTATGTTTTTAAAACTGACAATTTGTGTATGATTGCAGGTATTGAAAGAGATAGACAACCTTTTGAAGATGTCTTTAGGATAGATGAAGATCTTGAAGTAAAATATGATGAAGAAAACCTCTTAGATGAGGAAGCCTTTGAATGGTTGCAGTAGAAGGAGTTCATTGATGAGTTACTTAATGGGAGAAGACAATCATCTGAACTTGTCATGGAGATGGAAGATCAGAATCTTATTCTGATGAAGACTGAAAGAACATTGTCTCAGAGAGGTAAGCCAATGAATTTGACTAATGTTATTGACGAAGAAAAATTGCGGGAGAATGCTAAGGTAGAAGACAGGGCAAGGATAGCTCTTAAAGAGGGCTTACAAAAAGACAGTAATGCAAAATGTATTGAAAAAGGAAGTGAGGCAGATTTGTCTCAGGACAAAAAGAAGATAGTCATAGGACTGAATAAAGAGGAAGGGAAGCTACTGAAAGACGAAGAACCTATTGAAGACAATAAACAACATCATGATAAAGTACTTGTGAGGTATCAAAGAGAAATTGAGTCGCTGGAGTATTTGTTAAAAGAACAAGAGCATGAGTGTAGATGTAGTCAGAAATGAGGGAGTGTCCCAAGCTTTGATTGGGACAGAGATATGTGTTAGTTGCCAAGCTTCTAATGTACTGGCTAACAAAGAAGAAGAAGTGGATGAGTATGCAGTCAAAAAAATGACAAACAATTTACTTCTCGAAAGTAAATTTGAAGATAAGAAGCAACAAATGGAAATTGCAAAGGAAGATATTTTCAAAGACATTAAGGATGTATGGATGGCAGAAAAAGTTGAAAAGAGCAGTCAGCAAATTAAAAATGAATGTGCAAAATTGTAGCAGAGAAAGGATTTCAGGCAAGTTGCTCAAACAAAAGGATTCCATGAGAAAGGAGAAATTGATTTTGGAAATTGATGATGAGACAGTCCAGATGGAGACAACTGACAGCAGAAGGGATGATCAATCAGAATTTGGAACTAATTGAAAAAATGAAAATGAACCAGAAGACAGCAGACATGCAAGAGCAGCAAAGGTGTAGACCATTTGGACAATTACAAATTAAGGTTTGGGATCCTGGATGTAGCAAGTCATTAAGACTTGTAGCGACACATTACTACAGAAAAGTGACAGACCTCATAGACAGGAGTCTATGAATTTTTTTTTCTACTATGGGAGTCTAATGTAGGAGCATCCTGCTCAAGAAAAACATTGTATATTTGGTTGACTTAAGGGATCTGATGTTTGATAATGAATTTGATTTCTTAATAGGAAATTTTGTATATTTTTAATAATTTGAGTGAGAAATATGTGTGTGAGGTTTTAAATGTAAATATTCTCAATTATGTGAGTATATGAGAGATGTTAGACTTGTGAAGGTCTCATAAAAATCTTGGAGATTAGGAGATCCTAGAATAGGAAATTAGTTGAGTTAAAAAGAAGATTGAGAGATTTGGTATAATCTGCTTATAAAGGCAGAATTTAGATATAGAACTGTTGTTGAGACCCTCAAGGGATCATTAAGAGATTTTACGAACTAATTAAGATATTTAAGTTGAGAGATCTATGGAGAAGAACTAGGAACCAGAATTATCCATAACTATGTAATTGTTCCTATAATTGTAAGCCTAAGGGGCATGTAGAGGCAGAGAGCAGTGCGAGTAGAGAGCAAGTGTTAGTTAGATAGGAAAAAAAGAATGGCCAAATGCATGATAAATCAGGCCATAGAGAAGATAGACCAAAACAAATGTTTTTGAGTATATGTATGTGCAGGTTTTGTAAATGAAAGGAAGTTTTCATCGTGTAATTGTCTCCATATATACGGTTGAGTGGAAGAATTCCAATCTATGTGCATAATCTGGAATTAATGAAGTTTCAGTAGCTTTATAAGGTGTGAAACAAAACGATTGATCAGTGCCTTAATCTGTCATAGATCCGTGTGAGGATTAGAGACAATTTAGTCTTAAATGAACTAGAGGAAGAGTTTTGTGCATGTAGCAGGGTTCTCTATGAGCAGTTGTTGTTGAACCCAAAGGGCATTTCGAGCATCAGCTTATGCTACGAATTGAATTCATTATGTATTATTTCTGAAGGTAATTGTGTTTTCATGACTGGTGGAAAAGTCTATTGGTGAGATTGTTGCGAATTGTCGATTCTTTGTGTTGAACAAAAGAGGGTTTTGGCAACTGAATGTAAATAATATTATCAGACTTTTGTTTTTAGAATCTATTGTTGATGAAAGTCAATTTTATTCAAAGGAGAGCGAAAAGGATTCCAAAATGGAGCAATCAAGGGAATCACACATATTGGGACAGTTTGGATCGTGATCTAGAAGAGCAAAGGATGAATGACAGAGAATTCTAAATGCGTTGAGAAAGAGTCGCGCCAGAAAAATAGAACACAAATGGGTCGCGTCGTGGGTCGGATCGGAAAATAGAAAGGTCGTGTCGTAAACAGAAAGGCCGCGCCTGAGACAGACAGGTCGTGCTGAGATAGAAAGGTCCCGTTGTGGGTCGCGCAAGTGACAGAAGGGCCGCACTAGCACTGCAGAAGCGTCGTGCTTGGTAAACGCTGAAAACCAATCCTTCGTTGTTTATGTATAACTGATATGAACACAGTTTTAATCAGAGAGTGAGGGATAGGAAGGAGTGAAGTCTCTTTGTTAAAACTTGTAGTGTAGTCTTAGGGTTTTAAAGAGTATAGACCTGGTAGGTCATCAGAAACGTGGATAGGGACCATAGCACTACCAATGGACGCATCGTGTACTATCATACTCCCTTTGTCTAGGATGCATGGTGTTCAACAACTTGATCTGGGAACATTTGAGGTTCTACCTCGGGAGTGACTTTTTGTCAGTGGAGAGTGGTAAGGCCTTGTGACTCACTCTCGCTCGATTCTTCTTCATTATTAATTCATGATTCAGCAGAGCAGAGATGAGATGACAGAGATGGTACATGACGACAGGATAACATGATGACAATAGATGAATTGCCAGGTGGAACTCTCCCTAGTTGAGAGGACATGTTAAAATTGGCAACTACGGCCAAATTCCACCTTAGGATAGCTCATTTGATGGAGATGATGATTGCATTGGATTCCTCTTTTCGAGAGATCCAAGATTGATATAAAGATCATCTCATTCGGACAAGCAGAAGTGTGATTTTGAATTTATGCCGATACAAGTGCAAATTGATTAAGTCGGCTTCATCATTATGTAGGCTCAACATGCCCAATGGATGTGTCTCTTCACCCACATCGAATTGTATAAATACAAGAGACCTCACACCTCATTTGGACATTCATCACTCGCACGTTCTTCTCTCTCTTCATCAAATTGGTTCGTACAACTATTAGGGAGCCTCTCTCTCTCTCTCTCTCATACGTGTGGCTAGAAGGACAAATTTTCTAGACAAAATTACAAGACAAATTTCAAACTTCAAGTACAGGTTTTACCTGCGTTGGCCGAGGTGTTTTTGACTAAGTTGACTTCAGTTTTTGGGTCAGAAGTTAAATTTCCTTAGGCCACAATACTAGGCAAAAAAACTGAGGATTTCTGGGTTAGTTCACCTACATTGACTTCAAGGTTGAATGTTGTTTGATCGTAAAAAATTATAGCAGTTTTCCCTCTCCCTTGACCAAGTTTGACCGATCTGTTTTGGGCTCAATTCGACCTCTTGATCAGGCCGAGTTTGACCAAGGAGGACTGAGCTGCTTTTAGGAAGATATGTTGTTGCTTTGACCAACATTGACTTTTTGATTAGGGTTGAAGTTTGACTACAGTTGACTACAAAAATCTACAAGGTTGTTTTGACTTTGTATTGGGCAAGTCTATTTGACTTTTGTACTCTCTCTCTCTCTGTTGAACTTTTGATTTAATAATAAGAAGAATTAATCAAAGGGTTTTCCCCACATTGGGGTTTTTCCCTAGCATTCGCCAAATCTACTGTCCTCTTGTCTTGGCTCGTCTTCCGTAATTTGTTTTATGTTCTATTTGCTTTTACTGTCAATGTGATTATTGTGATTGCTATTGGAAATTGTTATTGGGCTGCTAAGGAACATTGAAGTAAATTATGCTAAGTATAGAACATATTATTGTTAACTAAAATTAACACTTGATAACATGCCATTCCTTAACTTTGTTACGTATGCTCTGATACCATGTTGATAAATCTAGGGCATAGCAGTTAGGTGATTTATCTTCTTATGACAACTTCTTGTGTATGTTTTTTACTTCTTTAGATTAAGATCTTCTCTTTACTTAGGTTATTATAGTGTTCTTCTTCATCAAATAGTTATCAATGCATAAACAATAAATAGAAAAAAGACACAAAATGTAGGCGATCAGTTAGGGCCAAAACTTCTCCAACTTGAGAGGAAAACCGAAACAAATTCTTCTTCTTATAGAGACTTCAATTGATGAATACCAAAAGCAAGACCCTTGACACAACCTTTCCAAGACCAAGTCACAAACCCTTCTTTCCAAATACTTCTTCTTGACCTAGATAACATTAGTCAAATTGCTTGCTTTCCTTTGGACCTCAACTATACTTCAGATTTTCGGTCTCTTGTTTCAGACCTACAATTCTCGATCTCTTCAGAAACCCTAATTGTAGCATGTGGGAAGTATTTCCATAAACTCTGTACCCTTGTTCCCTTCGCTGAGGATGAAGATTTCTTGTACATCAATTTGGCTTGCATTCTTGACTTATCTTCTGTGAAAATTTCTAAAATAGAAATCCTACTGCATTGATTAATATAATTTCTTCTACGTATTACTTCAGAGATAAGTTATCTACTGTATTCTTATGGCAAATATCGAAACATATTCTACTGCAGCCTTCACTATTAAAACATTGCAAAAAGTAAATGTAAGTAAAATGTTGGCACATATACACACACAATGACAATTATTTTTGGACAATTGTCCCTGGAAAAACCCAAGGCGGGAAAACTAGTGCAGCACATGAGGGTTTTATTCTTTTTCAGCACAAATCAACATGTACAAATTACACCCAGCAGTATAGAATAAGGCTTTTTGAGAAATATTTATAGACTTTCCTGAACAAGTATCTAACCCGAGAAAGGTTCCTCCACCCTCTGCGTCTCTCTGGCTTGCCCAGCGTCACTTTCTCTCGCCTTTAGACTGGCCTGCGCCATGCCTGCATCACTCAAGACAACGCTGCCTCTCCCAGCGTCAATCTGCCTAGCGTTGTTCTTTCCACTGCTCTATGTCTTTGTCTTTGTCTCTTTGACTGGTGTTGAACCCTCTCTGTCTCTCCTCCACCTACAACTCTCCCTTTGAATCGACTTTCTCTTGCCGAACCTCGACCAGTGAGAAAATCGATTTTCTTGGGCAATTGAGTATCTGCCTGGTGTGTTTTCCAAATGACCCTCAAGCCCCTTCTTATATCTTCCTGCTAGGCAACCAATAGCCTAGATTACGTCTTAATCAAAGGCTCAGATCGTTTTGGCTTGATCAGTGGCTTTTTCTACAAGTTTCACCCGTGATTAGATTAATACCCTTTAATATTTTAATTTTCCTAAGTTTAGACTTAGGAACCCCATTAAAAATATTAATTATTTTAATAAAATCAGTGTTCTAAAAACCAACCGGTTGAAACCGATAACCAATCAAACAGGGCAGTTCACTAGCCCACTGGGTCAAATCAACAGAAAAACCCAATTTGACCCCTCCCTTTGCCAAAAAATTAGAAAAACCGGTCCTAACCAGCCGGTTTAGGATGGAATCGGCCACTTTATGGTCAAACCAGTCAGTTCCATCATCAACGGCCGGTTTATTGCCAGGGCAACCATAAACCCCATATAATGCATTTTTTGAGTTTTGAAGCTATTTTGAGAGAAATTTGGGTTGTTTTCCTCCAAATATATTCCCTCCAAGAAAAAAATGCCTACCCTCTCATTTTCTTGACACATCTCAACCCTAGCAATGTTGGCATTTAATGGTAATGTTAAATTCTTAAAGTAAACGGATGAAAATGAAAATTAAAAGAAATGTCACTTTTTCATTTTCATCCTTTTACTTAAATTTTTAACATTACCATGAAATGACTCAGGATGTTTGAGAGTGATTTCGACCTCAATGGATTTCATATGAAGAAACCAGAATTTTAGATTTCACTCAAAATTCAGCAGACTTAATGGTTTTTAGGATTTCATAGTTTGGGGGTTTGCAATGTTTCCATTTGATTCTATCATATGTGAGAGTATGAGATTGGCATTTGATCAAGAGAATGAAGCCCTTTAAGAACCTTGATGTTCGTGGCATTTATTGTTGAACTTTGTTGATGTTGGTGGTATTGATTGTTGAGCTCCTCTACCATGTCCTTAACAAGAATGTACTCTTCGGTCAAAGGAAAACAACTAGTTAGGCATGCAAATTTTTTTCTACCACATTATAAGGTTGAGGAGATGAACCCTTCACTCAAACCAAAATCATTGATTAGGCATGTTAAACCTTTTCAATTTCTATCATGTTATAAGGTTGAGCAATCCAAGTCTAAATACTTTGAGCTAGATGATGTTTATGTATCTCTTGTTGATGATCCCATTTCTAGTAGTGTTGAATCAATGATGAGTTTCATGAGTGACCATGTTGATCAGTGATTTGTAGTTTTGATGTCTATTTTTGCTACTACTACTAAAGTTGTCGAGGAGTTTTAGGAGTCCTCAAGCTCTGAGCCATATGATTTATGTAGCTCATGTTCATGATCTCTTGTCTAGTAGTGGTGATGAGTTTGATCATGATGAGGAGTGATCATGTTGATCACTGATATGTAGACTTGTAGTAGGTCAGTGACCCCATAGCTTAGAGCATTGTTTTCGGACTCTAGAGGCCATTTAGAGCCTCGTTGATTATGTATTTTGTTGCGAATATGTATTGCACTCGATACCATTTTGATATATTCACCTTTACATGGTATATAGATGAGCAAACCTTGCATATTTTGTTTCTATTGGCTTGGAATCATGGTTTTAAATCTTAAAAATGGTTTTATTTCATTACAAATAATTTTTTAATGTATTTTTTAAAAACCGGTTCATTTAGACCTGACCAATCTCGGTTCGATTGATTCCGGTTCGAAACCCAATTCATTAGGTGGACCGATCCAGTAAACGGTTCCGGTTTTTTAAAAATTGTATAAAATCACTTCGGGGTGGAATTTCCCAGAGCACTTTCTAGGTTCTTTGGAATACCTGGGCCCAAGCCTCCCTGCAAAATTTGAGGCTTAGAGCACATTTCATGCTACCCCAAATCAACACTCCATCTTAGCAAGGAATGTGCTCTAGTAATACATTGCTTATGCATACTGCTCTGACTCTGAAGCATCGTCCTTTGCGTTGCTAATGTCTAACATGCTGTCCACCAACTATTGCTTTGATGTTGCTACTGTAGTGTTGCCTTTGACACTGCCACTGTCAATACTCCATTTGTACTACAATTCCCTCTGAATCGCTGCATTTGTGTTGTTGTTGGCACTACCACTGCCAACCGTCTCTGCACTGCAACTTGTTGCTACTATTGAAACAAATTTTCAACCATACCCAACTGCTCTCTGAACTGAGTAAACTTAGCTCTTCTGAGAGCCTTTGTGAATATATCGGCCACATGCTCCCCTGTGGAAACATATTGTAGCTGTACTGCCCCATGTTGAACACAGTCTGTGATAAAGTGACAACGGATATCTATATGTTTCGATCGATCATGAAATACTGGATTCTCAAAGAGTTTGATGCAACTCTGATTACCATAGTAAACCTTAGTCGCCTCCATCCTTTTTCTGAATAGGCTCACAAACAATTTTCTGAGCCATATGGCTTTGCATGTAGTTGTTCTAGCTGCCATATATTATGCTTCTATTGAACTTAGTGCTATCGATTTTTGCTTCCTATTGCACCAAGATATCATCCCTGATCCAACACTGAAGCAATACCTTGAGGTTCTTTTTCGGTCTACTGAATTACCTGCCCAATCTGCATTAGTGACCCCATTCAAGTTGATATCCCCTTCTAGAGTACTTCAACCCATATCTGACTGTTCCACATACATACCTAAGCATGCATCTTGCTGCTGCCTAATGCACCCTTTTTGATTCCACCATGAACTGACTAAGAATGTTGACCCAATGAGTTGTCTGTACAAGGTGGGATCTACTTCTTTATCCTCTGATGCATCTATTTTATTCCAGTTGGTGATCATGGGAGTAGTCACAGTTCGGCAATCCTGCATTTTGAATCTCTTCAGAATATCTGTAGCATAGCTTCCTTGTCCAAGGAAGATCTCCCCATTCTTCCGCCAAACTTCCAACCCCAGAAAATAATGCATCAAACCCAAGTCCTTCATTTCGAATTCAACTTCAAGATTCTTCTTGCAGCCTGGAAGACCCTAAATGATCCAGTTAGGAACAGGTCATTTACATATAGTACCAGAATAAGTGGTTCATTCTCTATCAGTAATAGTAGAGATTAGGATTAGCATCAATCTTGACAAATCCCAACTGTTGCAAGTAACTATCAATTCGACCATACCATGCTCTAGGTGCCTGCTTGAGCCCATACAGGGCTTTCTTTAACCTGCAAAAATGAGACTTCTTCTCATGAGTCTCAAAGCCTTCGGGTTGTTTTATATACACCTCTTCTTATATCACTCCGTTCAAGAATGTTGTCTTGACATCCATCTGGTGAATCTCCCATCCCATTTGAGTTGCTAGGGATAAAACAAATCTGATAGAAGTGTAACAAGCAACTGCGGCAAAGGTCTCTTCATAGTCTATCCCTTCTTTCTGAGCATACCCCTTTGCTATGAATCGTGCCTTGTACTTCTCTATGTCGTCGTCTGCAGCATACTTGATCTTGTAGCTCCATCATGATCATACAACTGATCTATTTTCTGGTCTAGGTAATACTTCCCAGACATCATTCGTCATGATGGAGTTGTACTCTTCCACCATGGCATCCACCCATACTTGGTGTTGAACAGCTTCTTTAAAGCTAGAGGGTTCTCCAACTTGAGCTACCAATGCTTGGTATCTATTTGGTTGTCTATGTGACCTCTTCTCAACTCTAAGAGTTCCAATAAACCCCTCTGCGTCCCTCAATGTTTGCCATACCTCTCTGCCCATTCTACCATTGGTAGTGGGAGGCTCAACCAATTCTTCCTCCTGATCTTGTTATTTTGTCCATTGAGAAGCATCTGCATTTCCTTCCTCTGAGGAAATACTGGTACTGGTCACTGTACTTGACCCAAGTGTATGCTCTCCTGCCTGTCCTTCTTGCTACCCCTGCTGCTCTTGGACTAACAAAACATCTCCTGACTGGTCTTCTGCGGGCATTTCACGAGATTTCCTAAAAGCTCTATCTTCCATGAACTTTGCATCTCGTCTTACTACAATCTTCCTGTTGCCTAGAATGTAGATTATATATGTCTTTGAGGTCTCGTTATATCCTACAAGATACCCCTTCTCTGCAGTCTGATCTAGTTTGTTGCGCTTCTCGTCTCGCGTGTGATAATAAGCCACGCTTCTGAATATTCTGAGATGACTGACTTTTGGCTTCTTCCCTGAGAATACTCCTTCGGGCATTCTCTTCCCCAATGCTCTATGAAGGGTTCTATTATGAATATATATTGTTGTGTTACAAGCTTCTGCCCATAGATACTTAGGCACATCCTAATCATACAACATGGCTTTGGCTACCCCAACAATAGTTTGGTTCTTCCGCTCTACCACTCCATTCTGCTCCGGTTTATATGGATTTGTCCACTCTCTTTTGATGCCCTCCTTTGTGCAGAAATCTGTGAAATATTTGTCTCTATATTCTCCACCATTATCTGAATGCAATACCTTTATCTTTTTCTTGGCCGTATTTTCAACAAGAGCCTTAAATTCTCAGAAACAATCAAAAGACCTCATCCTTGATCTTTAATAAATAAATCCAAGTTTTTCTGGAGTGATCATCGATAAAATTGATGAAGTATTTGCCACCACTAAGAGCCCTTGTGGACATAGGACCGCGGATATCTAAGTGTATTAATCCAAATACATCCTTTGCTCTATTGTTACTTCTAGAAAAAGTTGTTTTAGCGTACTTTCCTAGCACACATCCTCTGTACAAGTCATCATGTTCACTATTTAGGACCGGTACACCTGTAACAATCTCTCAGAGCATCCTCAGTGCTCCATGGTGTAAGTGCCTCATTCGCCTGTGTCATAATCCATTTCGCTCCTTCTCACCATTATAGTTGTTGCTTATCAGTGCCATTGGCGATTTGAGCTGCAACCTATACAACTTGTTGCTTCGAACCCCAATTTGCTTTTTCCTCTTCCAACCTGGTTGCTTAACGTATACTCTCTTCTCAATGAAGTATACATCATATCCCTTGTCATGTAACTGGGACACTTAAATTAAATTCATTCATAATCCTGGCAAATGCAAAACATTGTTGGCTCAGAGGTTGGTCCCTGTTTCTGTTTGAAAATCTATGGTGCCTCTCCCTACTGGAGTACATTTCGTTCTGTTTCCCATAGTTATTTGGAAGTCCATCTATTCTTCTTGATAGCTCAAGAAATGTTCTCGTACTCCAGTCATATGAGTTGAAGTCCCGCTATCCATGTACCAGACATCCACTTGATGTTGAATTAGCTAGACATGCAAAATCTTCATCTAATATGATAGATAAATCTGAGACACTTTGAGTATCCATATTGTGCCAATTTCTAAAAATAACCTATCCCAACAGTTGTTGTAGGAAAAATTGCATCCCACCTAAAATAATCCTCCTTGTTGAATCTTTTGGTGCACAACGACTGATAAATTTTGTTTGGAAAAGACTTACCTTTCTGTCGACTCACTCAAAGAGAGTTTTCCCACGAAATCCAATCTCCTTGGTTTGAACTGCGCAATCCTCTAGGAGATTCGAATTTCTGCCCTTGCACGAATTTCGAATTCCCTTCTTTTCTAGCATTGGATCCTCCAGCTTCTCTCTTCTGCTTCCCTGCAGCTCTGATACCATGTGAAAATTTCTAAAATAGAAATCCTACTGCAGTGATTAATATGATTTCTTCTACTTATTACTTCAGAGATAAGTTATCTATTGTATTCTTACGGCAAATATTGAAACATATTCTACTGCAACCTTCATTATTAAAACATTGCAGAAAGTAAATGTAAGTAAAATGTTGGCACATATAAACACACAATGACACAGTTATTTTTGGACAATTGTCCCCGGAAAAACCCAATGCAGGAAAATCGGTGAAGCAGATAAGGGTTTTATTATTCTTCAAGAAAAATCAACATGTACAAATTACACCCAGCAGTATAGAATAAGGCTTTCTAAGAAATATTTACAGATGTTGCTGAACAAGTATTTGAGCCAAGAGAAAGGTTCCTCCACCCTCTGCGTCTCTCTGGCTTGCCTAGTGTCACTTTCTCTGGCCTCTAGACTGGCCTGCGCAATGCCTGCATCACTCAGGCCAACGCTACCTCTCCCAGTATCAATCTGCCCAACGTTGTTCCTTCCACTGCGCTGCATCTTCGTCTTTGTCTCCTTGACTGGTATTGAACCCTCTCTATCTCTCCTCCACCTGCAACACTCCCTCTAAATCGATTTTCTCTTGCCGAACTTCGACTAGAGAGAAAATCAATTTTCTTGGGCAACTGAGTATCTTTCTGGTGTGTTTTCTAAATGACCCTCAAGCCCCTTCTTATACCTTCCTGTTGGGCAACCAACACCCTAGATTACATCTTAACCAAAGGCTCAAATTGTTTTGGCTTGATTCGTGGCTTTTTCTAGAAGTTTCAACCCTGATTAGATTAATACCCATTAATATTTTAATTTTCCTAAGTTTAGACTTGGAACCCCATTAAAAATATTAATTATTTTAATAAAATCACTTATGGGTGGAATGTCCCAAAACGCTTTCTTGGTTCTTTGGAATACCTGTACCCAAGCCTCCCTGCAAAATTTGAGGCTTAGAGCACATCCAATGCTACCCCAAATCAACATCTTCTTCCTTGATTTGGCCTCCTAGGATGACTGAGATAATCTTGGCTTCTCCTGCAACAGATGATTCTCCTCTTCGCAAGTGTGATGAATATTAGCCCTAAAACAGCCCAAAACAACTCGTCTTCTAGTCCTTCCTTCTATGCTTGGAGAGAGGCTCTTCTAATGTGATTCACACTTCTTTCTAACTTCAGATTGCTTGTCCAAAAATCTTATTCTCAAATGGAGGCTGAACTCCCAATATATAGTGTTTCATCCATCAATATAAGCAGACTTGAGATATAGGTAAGCCAACTTGTCATTCTGGAAGCATCCTTTAGGCGGACATGAAGAAGCAGGGTTGCGGGAGAGCAGCTCCCCCCCTCCTCGAACCCACTCCCGAAGCGCGCTCCCTCCTTAATCTTCATTTTCATCCTTTTACTTAAATTTTTAACATTACCATAAAATGACTCAGGATGTTTCAAAGTAGTTCTGACCTCATTGGATTTCATATGGAGGAAGTAGAATTTTAAATCTCATTCAAAATCTAGCAGACTTATCAGTTTTTCAGGATTTTAGGATTGGTGGGGTTGCAATGTTTCAATTGGATTTTGTCATGTATTAGAATATGGAGCTCGTATTTAATCAAGAGCACCAATCCCTCTATGTACCTTGATGTTAGTGACATTGGTTGTCAAACTCCTCTATCATGACCCTACTAAAAATGTAACCATCACTCAAACAAAATCTTGACTTGACATGCTATGTTTTTTCTATCTTATATTAACGCTTAGAAGGTGATATTAATGAAAAAGATCATGATTTTCCAACAAGACTCAAAAATTAGACATTTCTTGTGGCGGCAAGAGGCCCAAGCATTAGCAATAGATAATAGATTTACTTGTCTTTTCTAGTTTCTAGTAATTTTTATGACTATTGACTCTTTTATATTTATTATGATCTTTTTTGTAAACAATATATGACAATTTAAGTTTGAAGTTTGAAGTTGGCAAGTATAACTCACTGGAAATGAATTATGAATATGATGCTTTGTGAACGTTGAAAGTTGTTTCATTTCATTTCATTTTATAACATTTCATTTCATGTTAGATATTCTTTGTTGTAATGGTTACACTTAGCTTACAAGTACAACTTTGGTGATAAATGATGATAAATGTTATATATTGATTTTTGAAAGCTTGAAACTTTAAGATTGATGAATCATGAGACTCAATATGTTGTATGTTACTAACTTGTGAACATGGTTGATGAAGATTATAACTTCTAGATGATTGATGTTATATGGTTCAATCTATGTTTTTATGCTTTTTATATCTAGTTCATCATTCCACATGCTTTTGTTGACATATATGCATCGAAATATATATATATATATTCGCTACCGAACCCGGAGCTTTTGAAAATGTCGCTCCCGCTCCCAAGTAACCTTGTGAAGAAGAGCTTGTGACAAGGTCTTAGAGGGTTAATAATAATTCTTTTACAATGGATTACATGCCAAAAATGGGTCTTCAAACTTTGACATTGACTCTATGAATTTTATGACTTGGTGACCAATCCTAATAGCTCAAAATGGGAGCTTTAACTAAAAAATAAAATTCTTTGACCATGAAACCCGTGATTCAAACATTATAAAAATAATTTTATTTTTCTTCTTTACATCAATTACATAAAATCATAATTACACGTCACTATGAAGACCGAACCTAGTTACACTTTTCAACATCAACAACGGCTTAATACTATTGAATGGGGCAAACAAAGTATAGCTCAACATTATGTTTTTAATGCGCCGAAAATGCAAAAACAGCAAATAAGACCTAGATATCAGCCCTAAAAATGGGGGTGAAAATGATGAAACGATAGACGTTTCCTTTTCAACATTAATAGTTGTGATACTGATACCAAACTTTAGGACAATCCCATATAAATGCAATGTAGCTATAAAATGCATATGTAACCAAACCATGACCCTAGTTTACCGTAAAATAAATAAAATGAAAAAAATGAATTGATCAACACATAGAGACTAGTGCCTTCGATCAGTTGGTCAATGGAGTCAATAGGATGAAGTTAAAAGCCTAAGGATCTTGGACAAAGAGGGAGAAAAGAGAGTTCACTTCACCTCCAAACCTTGGCAACTTTCTGTTTTAGGATATTTAAGGTCAAAGGATGCAATCTAGTTCCTTTGATGGATACTTGATGACAAATTTTGCATAATAAGAAATTAGAGTTCATAAATGACATTGTAATTTTTAATATGGCACAAGATAAACCATAATTTCAGCAATTAATGCAAAATGGAAGAAAAATAACATTTAAACTTAAACCGTTCATTCAAGAATCATTTTATCAATCCAAAGAAAGTCTCTCCATGCAAAACATATCCTCCCCAAGAAAATTCGCTACCCTACTTTGCCATTAAACACAAGTGAAAGAGAGAACTAGTGCACACTCTTTGCAAGAGAGAGTTGAATGTGTGTGACAATGAATCTTCTAATTCAACTCCCCTCTACTTATATGGCGGTAACCAAGTCAATTTAGGCTTAATTCACAAGTAAAGTCCCTTAAACATGACTTCAAGTGTTCAACAAGGTCGATAGGTCACAAGCCGACCTAGAGATAGCTTTTCATAATGATAAAAAATAGTAAATACTATAAATGGCCCTTTTCTCCACACACGTGGGAAAAGGAGTTCTCCAACATGGCATCATTCTTCTAAAGTGAGCATCTCCATCAAGCATGGTGCTAAGAAAGGTACAAGAATCCTCCTTACTCAAACACATCTCGTCCATGTGAAAGGGTGCATCTCCGAGCCACAACTCCTCAATCAATACATCCTCATCAAAATACCATACATCATCACTCTAGGGCTTCCATGGGTGATGTGGTCAGCCTAGGGCATGATGTCATCATCAAGAAGGTATGTATTGTCCCTCCCAAACTTTCTTAAGTCATCATCATCATCACCATCTAGGCTCTAGAATATGGCAACACCCATCAAGAAGGTGCAAGCCTAGCCTAGGGACATCTTGAGTACTATAGGGTACCTCATCAATCATGTCGACGCCAAGACTTCTTTACTCAGTGTTTCAATATTTAGAAAGGTAGAAGGTGCCATACTTCCATGTGAGGGCTCCTCAATGGCCAATGCTCATCTACATGGAGGGTAACATTGTAGATGCAAGGTCATAAGTGTGCTCATGCTAGGCTAGACATCCTTTTCAAGGTGCTATAGAAGCGTTAATCCATCCCTCTAGGGATATCCAATGCATCTGTGAGAACCAACCTGAGACATACAACTATGATCAAGTGAGATCAACATCACTAGGTAGAGAAACCATAAATGTATAGTGGACCATATTAAATGTTACAGACACCAAAATACTTCACACAAGCCTTGTGTTCGAACTTTTTTCCAGCTGATAATTTGTAAACAAGTTACCACACCCATGTTTGGGATAACTATTGAATAACCCTCTAGGTGCTTCCAACCCCAAGGGGAAGGATAGTTCCTAGGAAGACACATCAATCAATAAGTGCAAGTGATAAAGGTGGACATGGAATGGAAAAGACTTTCAAGAAGATGTCGTTGCCTTGGTACCAACTAAATGAGGTCCAGCATATTGATGCAATGATGAGAAGAGGGAGCAATCATTGGAACCTGAGTTACCCCTTTCCTCAGCCTATTTTTACCACCCCTTTGGTGTGCCTTTTCTTTAATGATTTTCTTTTTCGTTCTTGCATAGCTTGGGTAACCAACTTGCTTGATGCTTCACAATACCCCTTAAAGATGTAGCGGTTTATTGCTCGTCGAGGATGGGATATTAATAAGTTCCTTATATTTAGATAAAGCATAATATGCTAAGACCTAGGTAATGGCTAATGAGGGGCATAGAGCTTAAACTAAGCTTTTGTCCATGCACTTCTAATTGTCCAAGCCATCTTTTGCATTTTACATATGCTTTTATCTTTCTTTCAATTGCATCAACCTCTTAAGGGAAAAAATTTCGAGCCCTTGCACAAAGCTGAGGATAGAGGGTGCCAATACCAGTGACAAATGACAATCAACCAAAAGAGTGGAGGTGGATACAAGGAACTGATGGAAAGTGATAAGTATGGATTACCCCGGGCATGGTATATCAATCAATACCTTTTGTTTGTGCCCCACCTGAGCATCAGAAAGAAAAGCCTCATGGAAGGTCACATTGGACCAAGGGCAAGGGATAACCTCCTAGTTGAAGAGTGGGTACATGGATACAATCAAGATTGGTTGATCATCCCACTCAACCTGTGATTTATATCATAATGCCCTTAACATTAAATGAAAGCACATGATTATAGAAATTATTAGTGTACCTTGCAATATATGACTGACATTCCTTCAGGAAGAATGCGAGGTGAGGAAGAAAGCACTAACCAGACATATTTGGAGAGCTCTAAGGCATAGCTATTTGTGGATCATCCATAGGGCACTGGCTAGCAGACTTATCAAATAGGAGAAAAATTTTCTCCTACAGGTTACCCACTTGTGTGGTAACAAACCCAAAGAGTTAGGATAATGTACATCTCCTAATATCCTAGTCTGAAACCTATTTGTCTCCTATATGAAAATGTTTCACCCAAAACATATTTCATTCAATATTGTGACTTGTCACACTTGGACTCGGCAAAGACTTGGCAACTAAAGAAAGACTCTGCAAATGCAAAAATAATAAAAGAACTTAAAATATAGTAAATTATATGAACAAAATATATGGTGAGTTTGACAGCAAGTTTGTGGTGAGTCTTGGCAAGTCTGGCAAGTATCCCACGACCCTAGCGAGTGGCAAGCTTTCCCCAGCCAAGAATCAGCAAGACTCGTGAGTATTACCCAAGCTAAAAGTTAAAACTACATTATTTTTAGTTACTTCCCCATTGAAAGTCGTTCCAATCTTATAATTTGTAAATTCTTATCATTGTTTGCTGATTGATCACAAAAAAAAATCATTTTTTTAATATAGTAAGCCAATAACAAGAAGAACGTGATACTACTGTAATTTTTAAACAAAAGCTGAGAAGTGAGAAAATTGCCCAAGACAATAAAAAACTAACAGAAAATCATATGACAATTGACAAAATTATGTAAAACCAGTATGTCAAAAGGAAGCATAATAAACTCTAAATCAACAAAGTAACAATTTGCATACCTTGTTCCACATGCTTCTTAAGCCCTTGAAAAAAGTTGTTTACTTCTAATTGCAAAACCACAAGTGTAGCTCAAAATTAGCCATATCCTGAGAACCATTCCTTGTCTAAGATTAACTACCACAAATCAATATCCTACGACTTTGGCTCAAACAAAGAACAAGCAATCTCCATTTGTAAAATTAGGATCAAAAGCAATCATAATATTTTGTCAAAATAACGAACCATTTGCCATAATACTTCATTATAAATTATAATACATCACAATGTGAACAAATTTTGAATTATATTTCAATAAGAGGAATTAAAACTAATCAAGTAAAAATATGACACCTGACAGAATTTCCAACTAGATTGCACTAAATTATCCTAGTGAACTGCTTCTGACATCCCAGAGCAAAGCATAAAAGAAACTTCACAAAATGTTCACAAATCTGGTCTAGAAACCAGTGCCT
The DNA here is from genome assembly GCA_000404065.3 of Pinus taeda. Lineage (NCBI taxonomy): Eukaryota > Viridiplantae > Streptophyta > Pinopsida > Pinales > Pinaceae > Pinus > Pinus taeda. Next base: position 81,570 of record APFE031401042.1, read on the forward strand.
GAACCAGACAATTAATACAGCAGGCTTTGTCATTCAGGCAGCTAGTGAAAAATGCAGTGGAATCCAATTACAGAATCTCTTTTAATGTTCTCCTACATGGAGACTTGAAGTTAGATACTCTTTGATACAAAATAAAAGCCTCCAAGTGAACCTGACAAGGAATGCATTTTACAACATACCCAATAACCAATATGGATCCATTCAAAAATGAAAGCAATAGCAACAAATTTATTCTATACTTCAGTAGTTTATATGCAAATATGTTCTAAAACACACCTCATGAATTACATAAGCATGTAGCATTCTATGACAAGGATAGCCTTCTTGTCAATAAAGAGAATAAAATAAGAAAATATTGCTTATCCAGACCAGAAAGAACTTTATTTTGGCTACAACATAGTTGACAGAAATCATTAATGAATATTTTCTCTCACTAGCACCCAAGCCTCTTTTGAAGGCATGGAGCCTCTACAATTAACAGGTCAAAAATAGACAAGTGGTCTAAAGGACTACATATGCAATTTGAGTCAAATAAAATAACTTATAAAAGGAAGAAGCTCACTAGATCTGCAATCTCATAAAGAGGATGTACCAAAGGGTGTTGAAAAATTGTGTAGCTATGGTCGGTATTTTCATTGGCAAATCATGGAAAAAAATCATATTTTAACATTTGACCAAATCAGCCTAATTATGCACAAGTCAGCCCCACATGTGGAAAAACCACCTCCTAACTCACATAAATAAAACATCATTGGAGCTCATTTGGCATACATCACATCCATCATTCGATCTGCAAATCACAAAGATACATCCACACATGTGAAGGAGTCAAAGGAGAGTTCTTTGTCTACATTGACCAGCTTGTATTATTCTGTTTGACCAGCATTTACTTGGGCTTGATCTGGATTTAAACAAGAATGCAACAAATTACAGAGATAACCATAAACACAGAGATGCAGCGGAAATAATACTTCATTTCATTATTGTAAAATATTGAAATATGTTTACAGTTAGAAATGGAAATAAACCAGCTAGGGCGATGGTAGCTTACTTCTAAGAAGAGATGTGGCGGCTACATGCCTCTTAACTGTGTTACAATGACGCTCGAAGGCCTATTTATTGTTGAGAAACAATGGAAAACCCTAAACATCCAAAAACCTAACCCTAGAAGATGAAATGCCAAATTGTGGGCCCCGTTTGGGTAAATTGGTACATCAACTTCCCGAGGTCATAACTTTGGCATACGATCTCTATTTGATGCACATAATATCTCGTTAGAAAGATCTATCCGAGAACTACAACTTTGGGAAGAGCAACATCGGTCCATTGACCCATGTTGCTCCCAGTTTTCCCAAAAAACATCGTTTAGGGCCTCAAAACGGCTCTGTAAGTTCAGGTTCCGAAAAACTGCTAAAAATAGTAAATTGTGCTACACTTAACGAAACTAAATCAGCTAAAAGAAACAATGGTGGGGTTCCAAGTGGACTTAGCAGGTGGCCACCACTATCCACCTGGATCATTCCTCCCCCCTTAGGAAGCAATGGTCCCCATTACATTGAGTTCCTTCATGAGATGAGAGAACTTTTGTTGAACTTGGTCCCTGGTGAGCCACTTGCCCTAATGAAGGAGTTGGCCTGCTTTGACAACACGATACAGTTGGATATTCTGCTAGCAAGTGTGCTTGATCCGTGTGTCCATGATCCGATCAATTGCAGCTTGTTCCATGCAATCTAGATTTAACCCTGTGGGTGTGAGTTGTTTTGCAATGTCGGATGTGCCTAGTAATGGTGGAAAGTATGGCCAAAGGCAGTCCACATTGAACACTGGGTGCAGGCCAATGAATGGGGGAATGCTGAGCTCAAATGCATTGTCTCCCACAGCCTTGGTAATGGCGTAAGGACCATATCGGAGTGGTCTGAGTTTCCGATAGGCTCCGGTAAGACATTCCTTTTGCAAACGCAACCAGACTGTCGCCCACCAGAAACTTGTGTGGCACCCGATGTTGATCATGTCGCTGCTTGTACTTGGCATTTGATTTCTCCAGAATGTCATGGACCTACCGGCAAATATGTTGGATGTGCTCAATGAAGTTGTTTGCCTTATCCGTTTCGAACTAGACATAAGCCGAATCTATGTGAGTAGCTGCAAATGGCATGGCCACATCAATGGGAGATAGTGGCTGGACTCCCAAGCCCACCTGAAAAGGGTTATGGCTAGTCGAGTTGTGGAGAGCCCGGTTGTAGCTGTGTTGAACATAGGGGAGGCTTTCGTCCCATGTGCGTGGATGCTTTGAGTTGTACATGCGCAAAATGTGTACGATCATCCTGTTGACAACCTCCGTCTGGCCATCAGTTTGAGGATGGAAGGTTGTGGACTTAGTGAGTTTGGTGTCCAACATCCACCAAAGACTAGACCAAAATGTACTAAGGAACTTGTTGTCCCGATCTGAGATGATAAACTGTGGGATCCCAAAGTGTACCCACACTCGTTCAAAGAAGAGTTGAGCGGTGGCTTCTGCTGTGATATTCTTGTAGGCCGCCATAATGGCCATTTTCAAGAACCTGTCAACGACCACAAAAACACAATCGTTTCCATGCTTAGTGGAAGGAAGGCCTGACATGTAATCCATGGAGATGGATTCCCAAGGTCGACTAGGGGTAGGCAGCGGGGTATAGAGGCCTTGCTTCTTGATGGTCAGTTTGGCAATGGCGCAAGCAGTGCATGATCTTATGTACTTCCCGACATCCTGTCGAAGATTCAGCCAATAGAAATATTTTTGTAGTACTGGCACCATTTTCTCGACCCCGAAATGCCCAGCAGCCCGACTGTAGTGTGCTTCCCAAATCATCTTAGCATGCTCGCTTGAAGTAACACAAAGGTGACCCAGGTGGCATAACAGGGCATGTTGGAGGTGAAAATATGGAACATGCTGACCCTTCAAGAGTGTCTGGTATGTGTGGCCGAATTCTGGGTCGCTTTTGTAGAGAAGTGGCCAATCAGAAGTCTCGTGCCCACAAGAGTTGAGCATGGTGGTTAATGCCATGATCAGTGGTCAACTAAGGCAATCTATAACATGTGTTGCCCTTCTTGTACTCGATATTCAAATGGAACTGTTGCAGGTATGTGGACCCCTTCCGATGGCAATCATTCTACAATTTCCCTTGGGTCTGTATGAACTACAAGGGTCGGTGGTCTGTGTGGATGATTGTTTCTTTCCCCAAAATGTAATGCTTCCATTGTTGACAGGCCTGCACAATGGAATACATCTCTTTGTCATAAGTGGGATACTTCCGGACTGTGTCTAAAAGTGTCTCACTATGATATGCCACTAGATGCCCATGTTGAGTAAGGACTACCCCAATAGAATAGTCAGAGGTATCTGTCTCAACCTCAAATGGTTGTTGCAAGTGTTTGGAGAACCTGTCGGATGTGGTGGAGGTGCTCTTCCAAACTCTGGCTGAAGATCAGGATGTCATCCAAGTATACCACTACAAATCAGTTGGTGAATGGCCGCAATATGTCATCCATTAGCCTCATGAAGGTTGCAAGAGCATTCGTCAATCAAAAAGGCATAACCAACCATTCGAAAAGGCCCTACTTGGCTTTGAAGGCAGTCTTCCACACATCGGAGGGTTCGATTGGTACCTGGTGATATCCTGACTTCAAATCGATCTTGCTGAAATATTTTGCCCCCTTCAGTTGGTCCGGGGGGTCATCAATCCACGGGATCGGGTACCTATTACGAACATTAATCTTGTTCAGTGCCTAATAGTCAATATAGAGTCTCCAAGTCCCATCCTTCTTCTGTACCAACACAATCGGGCTCCCACAGAGTGATGAACTCGGACAGATGTGACCTTTCTGCAGCAACTCCTGAATCTGCCTCTTGATTTCATTGTTCTCCAGAACGGAGCACTGATAGATTGGTCCATTAGGCAGCGGCGCACTTGGGGTCAAATTGATGGAGTGCTTGACCTAACAGTGCAGAGGAACCCCTGCGAGGGAGGTGAAGATGTCCTCGTACTCCTCCACGACCTTCTCCATCTGTAGTTGTCATGCGGAGGGGCCCTACTGGAGGTCGTGGCCACCGTCTTCTTCTTTCCTTGAGGGCATATCATCAAGAAAACAAATTTCCTGATTTTGGAAATGAGCTTACTGCATTGTTTTGCAGTAACCAAAGAGATGGCGGTAGGTGGTGCTACCTCCAGTATCCTATACAACGTATTTCCCAAAGTAACAATAACAGCACGGGACCTTAATTCATACACAGCATGTCGCTTCCACAAGTATGGTTGTCCTAATAATATATCACAAACTTTCAGGGGAGCAATGTCACACAATACCTCATCCGTGAAGGGCTTGATGTTGTATGGAAGGCGACACTGCTGGCTCACGTGAAGATCCCGTCCTTGGTGAAGCCACCCAATGGTGTACGGTTGTGGATGTGTTGTGGTCGATAAGCCCAGTCGCTTCACGACCTCTGCCGAAATGAGGTTCTTTTGGTTCCCACTGTCGACAATGAACTGTAGTGGCGAGCCCTTTACCTACATCTAGGAGTGCAAGAGACGCTCCTCCTCCTCTAGATCTACGGGTTCTTCCTTCTGGATCTTCGTGGTGGCAACGGTGGCGTTGGGCTCCGCATCAATAATCTGTATCCCTTTGTCATTCCCCTTGTCGAGTTCTGACTCAGAGCCGGAACATGCATCTAATTCTGAAACCTTTAGCTCAACCACCAGTGACTGATTGACCCGACACTCACTTGTGTTGTGAGTGGAGCTCTTATGGAACTCACACCACTTTCCTGTGTCCTTTTTCGGCTTCACGGCGATGTTCTTTGTTTGCATCTTTAGCAAGTTGTCTTGGGCCGCCCCGCCTTGGCTTTGTCCTTTGTTCTGTGGTTTGGGGGCACCTTTCCCTTGCTTCAGATTTGCAATTCCAAAGTCTCACTTCTTCTGTTTAAACTTTTGCTCGACCTTGACGGCATATCAGTATGTCGTGCCGAGCGAGGAGATGTTCAAGAATTCTATTTCTTCCTAGATGTACTTGTGCAGGCAGCCGCAGTATTTAAGTACCAAATGTTGCTCTGAATCCTTGATCCCCAATTTTGTGCAAAGGGTATGGAGTATATTGGTAAACTTCGGCACGTCTTGGTCCCTTCCCTGCCGTAGCGTGTTCCACTTTATGTATTGATCCTCATAGCTTCCGACAAGGTAGTACTACTCCTTGATGGCATCCTGAAATGAATTCCAAGTGGGTGCGGCTGAAAATAGTGAGCCTCTACTTTCATCCTTCTGCTCGCAGTAGGTTTCCCACCAGTCCTTGACGTGGGGGGCTACTTTGAGAAGAGTGAAATAATCTTTTCCCGACTGGAAAAATCATGAACAGAAAAATAACCTTCTAGCAGATTTAACCATTTATCGACGGCATCTGCGTCTATCTGACCCTCGAATATCGGGATTTCAAAATTAACTTGTACCTTAAACGGTGTGGCATTTCCAAAGTGATGTGTCGCCCCTAGGTAGCCGCTAAAGGATCTAGGCAAATTTGTCCATCATCACGTTCCTTTGTCGCTCGAGGGCTTCTTCGAGCAAGATTTTGATAGGATCTCCTGCCCCCTCGTCTTTCTTTTCATCCACCATGGGAGGTTGTCGGGATTTGCAAGGCTGGTCTTGAAAAGGTTCGACCAGTTCAAGCCCTAACTCCTTATATCTTGACCTCTTTGGGGACATGCAAAGAAAAACAAAGAAAAGGCAGACCGCTCTAATACCACTAATTCAAGAATCACTTGGAGACATTTGGAGACACGTTAGGCATATACTCAGTAACCCGAGGGAAATCGACTCTCAAGGAGAAGAAATTCGATTTCAGAGGGACAGTAGCATGGCAAAGCAAGAGGAGGATATCAACATCAATTAGAGATTGAGGAAGAGGTAACGCAGAGCATCTGAGAGACAGCGGAGAGGGAATATCAGTGAGACAGCGTAGATGGAGACGCAGTCCTCACACAGGCTGACGCAGAAGTGACGCAGAGGAGGGTAGAGGGTCTCCAGGGTGTCAGAACTTCTCCAGGAGGAGGATAAAAATTGTCTCAAGTGTTTCTCTCAGAAGTGTCTCAGTATTTTATAGAATTTTTCCTTGTAAAAAGATTGTTGTTGAAGATTAATAAATAAACCCTCATCTGCTACACCAATTTTCCGGGGACAATTGTCCAAAAATAACTGTGTTGATGTGATTGATTCTTGTGCTTGCATATCACTATTATTTTTCTCTATGCTATTATGTGATAACTGCAGTAAAATTTATTTTAATGTTTACTGAAGGGTTTTGTAAATAACTTATTATGAAAAATAAGTAGGAGAAATAAATCAGTTACTGCAGTAGAATTTCGTGTTAGAAATTTTCACAGTCAATATTAGACATCTACTCAAGAAGATGTTGAAGGTCCAAGTGAGCCTATGCAACCAGTAATCGTTCCAGAAAATCGAAAGAGGCCTGCTTGGTTGAGAGCTACTCTACAAGAAGCATAAGGACACACAGCTAAGGGGACCTTCAAAGAAAGCAAAAGACCAAAATGGTATTCTGGATATGTTGCATATATGACAAAGTTGATTGAAGCAGAACACTCCTCCTATGAAGATGCGACTAAACATCAAGACTGGAGGAATGCAATGCAGATGGAATACCAATCAATCTTGAAGAACAATGTATGGGAAATTGTCCCTAGGCCAAGTGACAAATCTATAGTCACTTCAAAATGGATTTACAAAATAAAGCATGTTGCGGATAGGAGCATTAATAAATACAAAGCAAGGTTTGTAGCAAGAGGGTTCTCACAAAAAGAAGGTATTGATTACAAGGAAACCTTTTCTCCTACAGTTAGATATACAACAAGAAGATCTCTTGTTTCTTTGGTTGCTACTATGGGATGAAACATTCATCAAATGGATGTTAAGGCAGGATTTCTAGATGGAACTATTGATGAAGAGGTTTACGTTGAGCAACCTCTAGGATTTGAAATGAATCAGAGGGAGACTCATGTTTGCGGGCCAAAGAAGGTTCTATATGGCTTAAAGCAAGTACCTAGAGCTTGGTATGAAAGAATGGATGCATACCTAATGAGGCTTGTTGAGAAATATAGGGCGTCAAGGTTAAGTGATTTCTCTTCTATTAATAATTGCTTGTGAATGTTTTCTACTTCCTAGATTAGGATCTTCTTTTACTTATATTATTATAGTGTTATTCTTCATCAAACAGCTACCAATGCATAAACCATAAAGAGACAAGAGACACAGAATATAGGCTATCAGCCAGGGCCAAAACCTCTCCCACTTGAGAGGAGAACCCGAACAAATTCTTCTTCTTATAGAGACATCAATTGACGAATACCCAGACCAAGACCCTTGACCTAGTTGCCACTCCAAGACCAAGACACAAAGCTTCCTCTTCTTCCTTGAGTCAACGATAGTGAAACCCTTTGCTTCTTCTTCTTTCTCAGCTATCCTTCAGAATTTCGGTCCCTTGATTTAGGTCTACAACTTTCGGTTCTAAATCAGAAACCCCAGCTCATATAGTTGACCAACTTTGACCCTTAACTATCCTTACTTCAAAAGGAGACTTCTTCTTGATAACACAGCTTCCCTTTGACGTGTCCTTCTCCCAATTCGGTTACCTTGGATGACTGTAACCTTCTCGACCTTCCTACAGTAGATGATCCCTTTCTTCTTTACACGTGTGACAGAAGAACAACCCTAAAAATAGACTCAAAACAAATCTGAAAATGATGCTAAGGATTTCGCTCTTCTTCCTCTTCTCTTCGTTGATGATTAGGCTTCTTCCCAAGTGATCTTCGCACTTCTTAATTTTAGACCTGCTTGACCGAATTTCTCTGTTCCAAATGAAATATGAACTGCCCTATTTATAGTTGTTTCCCCATCAATTAGGCTGACTTGTTGGAGGGTGAGCCGACGTGTAATTTGGTGTAGCCGACTTGTAGTAGGTGTCTTTGCTTGGTCTTGGAGGGCCTTCTTATACATTTAATGACCTACAAAATTGTAACATGCCCAAGAAGGGTCCTTCATACATGACATTGACTCAAATTGACTTTTATGACTAGATGACAAAACCTAAAGGTTCACAACGGGACCTTAACTAAAATAAAATTCCTTGATCATGAAACCCATGATTCAAGTACTACAAAAATAATTTTATTTTCTTCTTTTCACCAATTACATAAAATCACAATTACACATCATTATGAAGACCAAACCTAGTTACACTTTTCAACAAGGCTTTGTTTTACAAAGAGTTTTGTAGATCCTAAACTATACATCAAGGTGAACCAGTCATCATACTCTTGTATGTTGATGATCTACTTGCTACAAGCGTAGAGCATCAAATTCAGGAATGCAAGAAGCAGTTAGCAGCCAAGTTCGATGTGAAGGATCTTGGGATTATGCACTACTACTTGGGACTAGAAGTTTGGCAGAAGCCAAGTGAAATATATCTCGGTCAAGGTAAATATGTGATCAAGATTCTTTAGAAATTTGGCATGATGGACAGCAAGCCTATGATGGCTTCTATGATTACCAATCTAAAGAAGTTGAGAAGTTCAAATTCTAGCCCGGTGGATCCTACTTGCTACAGACAATTGATTGGGTCCTTGATGTATCTGTTACATTCAACACTTGACATTTGTTTTCCAGTGAATGTCCTCAGTCAGTTTCAGATGGAGACAAACCATGATCATTAGATTGCAACTAAGCATATCCTAAGGTATTTGCATGGAAGTATGCATCATTGCCTCTGGTATACTGATAATGAAATCCAACTCATGGGATACACAGATTCAGATTGGGGTGGCAGTGAGACAGATGGAAGAAGCACAACAAGTGGATGCTTCAGCCTAGTATCTTCCATGGTCTCATGGATGAGCAGAAAGAAGGATACAGTTGCTCCAAGTAGTGTTGAAGTTGAATATGTTGTTGTAAGCGAAGTCTATCGAGAAGCAGTTTGGCTTAGGAAGTTACTGTCAGATTTGTTTGAAGGACCGCTTAGCCATGCACGAATACATTGTGATAATGAAAGTTGCATAAGATTAATGGAAGACCCAGTGTTTCTTGCTAGGACAAAGCATATAAATAATAAGTACCACTACGTCAGAAGCTTGGTACGAGATGGGGTCGTGGAGTTGCACTATCTACCTAGAGATGAACAAGTAGTTGATATTCTGACTAGAGCATTACCAAACAAGAAGCTTGAGTACCTGAGAGGTAAGTTTGGTTTGGTGGACATCTCCTCCCTAATTGAGAGGGAGTGAGGTTGGATAGTTCTTGTCTTTATGGGCCATGCACTAGACCAAGACTAACAGTCGTAACTCTTAGTAAAGGCCATATAGAAATAATGGAGTTCGGAGGATCGAATAAGCATCTAAGATTGGAACTGCTTATGGATTGTAGAATCTAGGAAAAGAAGTTATTAACCGATACTCTTTGAGGAAGAGATAGGGAATCCAAGATAAGAGCAGTCGAAGAGGACCACTATTCTGAGGATTCAGGATTGGAAATCCAAGATAAGAATAGCCCTAAAAGGACATACCCGGTGAACATCCAGATGGTGTATGTGCCTTAGAGGTAGTGTGGCAGCTCACCTAAAGCCTCCTAGCATAATGCTCTCAAATGAAGATGAGCCTGTCCAGTTAAGGACTTCAAGGACAATGTCGGTAATGGTATAGATGTTTGACAAAGATGGCTCATCAATCTGACTCTTCTTATGAGAATGCTTCAAGGATGAGATTACTTGTCTCATGAGATGGGATTATGAATACCTCCCTAGTTAAGAGGAAGTGTCGGAAATTGTAACTAGGCTTGGTTTTCATAATGACCTATTTGTAATCATGACATTTTATACTTTGTATAAAGAAAGAAAATAATTTTTTATTTTATGTAAAGGATGGGTTTCATGCTCAAGTCTAGGTCAAAAGCATGTTCTTCATGCTTCTAGGTCTTTCTAGGTATTTCTAAGACAAATATGATTTGATGTCATGTATTATAGTCACAATTGGACTCATTGTAATAAAGGAAAATATTTATTTTGTCGAGAAAGAGCCATTTATTCCTCCAAGACCAAGTAGGCCCCAGTTAAGGACAAGTCAGCCTAAGGGAGGGTTATTCGACCCCTCAAGAAGGCTATAAATACAAGGAGTTGGACCTCATTTGGCACACTCATTCATCATCAAGTTCGATCTATAATAACAAAGGAGAAGAAGAGCTAGAAAGACGAAGACAAGAAGAAAAGAAGTCAAAGTTTCTTGGATCATCTCCCTCTTCACACATGTGAAGTTAGGCTTTTGTTGTTGTCAATTGCAGTAGGCCAAAATTGCAGGGTTGAAATTTTGAGGCGCAATTGTAGGGCCAAAAATTTGGGACAAAGTTGTAGTAGGTCAAAGTTTGGAAGTTGCCTTGAAGAAGACTTTGCAGGGGGGCGACTTGGTGCTTGGGAGGATATTGGACTTTGGTCTTTGGGTCTTGGAAATCTCATTGTAAGAATATTCTATAAGAAGAGAAGCATTATTTCTGGGTTTTCCCCTTGGAGGGGTTTTTCCCTAGCTTGGAGCCTATATCTTGTGTACTTTGCCTTGTTGTGATCTTCACTGTTTTGGTAATTGCTTGATGAACAAGAACTAATAAAAGTAATAAAAGGCCAACATATATCACAAGTAATTATCAAGTTAAGGAAAATTATCTATAATTCATAAGCCTCCTAATTTTCCAACAGCTACTGGCAAATTGAAACAATGGTAGAAAAAAATTCTCCTAGGAGTTACCCACATGGGTGGATAATAATACCTATATGACTAATTTGTTCAAGAACATATCCAACCATATATCCCTAAGTAACAAAAACATGCGACCATCACTAAGTCTGCAAGGCACTACACAAACTGCTGATATGGGTCAATGGACCAACCAACCAATCCATCCTATAATAAAACCATGAAAAAAATAGGCACTCAAGTTGGATTTTCAAGAAATCCAATTTGGGTTCTAAAACTCTCTATCAAGTTGGGTATGACCACACCTTTTGTTATTTATCATCTTTCTCCATTACCCCTTGCTCAAATTAAGGGGGTGTTTTGAAATTATTGTAATCTTCACTTAAAGTTACTTGACATTGTGGCTAAGTGTCCTTATTATTGTATTGATAGGTTATGTTCAAATCAATGTTTTAAAAACCAACCGGTTTGAACCGGTAACTGGTCAAACCGACCGGTTCACTAGCCCATCAGGTCAAACCGGCAAAAAAAACCCAGTTTGACCCTCCCTTCGCCAAGAAAAAATGGTCCTAACCGGCCGGTTTAGGATGGAACCGGCCGGTTTATTGCCAGGGCAACCATAAACCCCACATAATGCATTTTTTGAGTTTTGAAGCTGTTTGAGGGAAATTTGGGGTTGTTTTCCTCCAAATATAGTCCCTCCAAGAAAAACATGCCTACCCTCTCATTTTCCTGACACATCTCAACCCTAGCAATGTTGGCATTTAATGGTAATGTTAAATTCTTAAAGTAAAAGTGGCATTTCCTTTAATTTTCATTTTCATCATTTTACTTAAATTTTTAACATTACCATGAAATGACTCAAGATGTTTGAGAGTGGTTTCGACCTCATTGGATTTCATATGGAGAAACTAGAATTTTACTCAAAATTCAGCAAACTTAATGGTTTTCAGGATTTCATAGTTTGGGGGTTTGCAATGTTTCCATTTGATTCTATCATGTGTGAGACTATGAGATTGGCATTTGATCAAGAGAATGAAGCCCTTTAAGAACCTTGATGTTGGTGGCATTGATTGTTGAACTTTGTTGATGTTGGTGGTATTGATTGTTGAACTCCTCTACCATGTCCTTAACAAGAATGCACTCTTCACTCAAAGGAAAACAACTGGTTAGGCATGCAAATATTTTTCTACCACAATATAAGGTTGAGGAGATGAACCCTTCACTCAAACCAAAATCATTGATTAGGCATGTTAAACCTTTTCAATTTCTATCATGTTATAAGGTTGAGCAATCCAAATCTAAAGACTTTGAGTTAGATGATGTTTATGTATCTCTTGTTGATGATGTTTATGTATTTCAAGTAGCGTTGAATCAATGATGAGTTTCATGAGTGACCATGTTGATCAGTGATTTGTAGTTTTGATGTCTATTTTTGTTGCTACTACTAAAGTTGTTGAGGAGTTTTAGCAGTCTTCAAACTCTGAGCCATATTATTTATGTAGCTCATGTTGATGATCTATTGTCCAGTAGTAGTGATGAGTTTGATCATGATGAGGAGTGATCATGTTGTTGATCACTGATATGTAGACTTGTAGTAGGTCAGTGACCCCATAGCTTAGAGCATTGTTTTCGGACTCTAGAGGCCATTGAAAGCCTTATTGATTACGTATTTTGTTGTGGATATGTATTGCACTCGATACCATTTTGATATATTCACCTTTACATGGTTTATAGATGAGCAAACCTTGCATATTTTGTTTCTATTGGCTTGGAATCATGGTTTTAAATCTTAAAAATAGTTTTTTTCATTAAAATTTAATTTTTTAATGTATTTTTTAAAAACCGGTTCGTTTAGACCTGCCCAGTCCCTGTTCGACTGGTTCCAGTTCGAAACCCGGTTCATTAGGTGGATCGGTCCAGTCACCGGTTCCGGTTTTTAAAACATTGGTTCAAATACAACCTCGTCAACATTATTTTATATTATTCTTGGTGGCTAAGGTTCACCTAGTTCCATAATCCCCTTATGGCGAAAGGCACCCCAAAGTCTTAAGTGTGTATAAATACACTTTATGAGTTTGTATACTATCATCTTGGATTTACTAGTGATCCATTATTTTGCCTAAGGGCACCACACCTTTTGTTCATTTATCATGGGTTCACTTCTCTTTATGTGATATTTGTGTTCAAATTCTATGATAGATTAGTGTTTGTTAAAGTTGTTGGCATTATGATACAGGTGTTGTCCTTGATGGCAACTTACTCAGAGGTATGATACAGGTGTTGTCCTTGATAACAACTCACTCAGGTAACAGATCATAGTGCAACAGGTCAAAAGAAAGGTATACGCAGGTTAACCTTGATGAAAGTGCGTATACACGCAGGTTATCAAAACAAAAGGCGTGTATACGTACACTCGCAGGTTCACAGAAGGAAAGGCGCGTACATGTTGGCAAACTAAGTTTTGGTCCATGGTATTTTGGTATTGGTCCATGGTATTTGGTCCGAAGTGTTGACCCCAGATATTGGGTCCAAGGTATTGGTCCTACATGGCTTTGGACCATGGTATTAACAGAGGCCTAAACCTATATAAGGAGAAGATCATTAGGCCAAGAGGTGCAAGTATGCAAGTGATGAATATCTAATCAAGGGTGAGATCTAGTATGTTGGTTATGGGTTTGTGATGCTTGGCTCGATCTGAATCAAGCAAGCTCCTACGCAGTTGATAAACGCTGATGGACCAGGATCTTGAAGACTGAAATGTATTGTCACTATACGGTATGTTCATGAATAGATCTGAATAGTGACGCATGTTTATCCCTTATATCTCATGGTCTGGGTGTATCTGAAGTTGGAAATTGCAGCGAAGGTATAAGTAATTATCTTCAGATTTGTACATGGGTTCTCTCTGGTGAAAGTGCGTATACACGCTGGTTTGACATAGTCAAGTAGCGTATACATTATGATATTTGATATTTCAGGTTGTTGTTGCTTCTAGTAGTTGTTGCAGAGTTCTGGGCTCTGCTCTGTGTTTTGGTGACTATGTTTTGATGATAAAGTTTCAGTGATTCGGTTGTTGGGTGTTTCAGAGTTAATGATTGTATTGCAATAGTGATTGTTTTGTATTTATGGATCCAGTCTAAAAATTTATGAAACGTGGTCCCTGGAAGAAAAGAGATGGTTGTAGCCTTTTGTAGGTCAGCACCTACGTACTAGTACTTCAGCTCGTACAAGAGCCTAGGGGGTTGTAGCTCCCTTCCAGAACAAGCTGGAGAACGAGAGAAGGTTGTAGCCTTCTGCAGGTAGAAGCCTGCATACTGGTATAAGATTGCACCAGTACAAAATATTGTAAAAAGAAGTTTCTTATTAAAAGAAGATAGAGACGAATTGTAGCAAGTGGTATTCACCCACATTGGGTTTCCACCTTATATCATGGTGTTCATGTGTGCTCTTATGTGTGATGATCTGTTATGTTTTACTGCACCTGTTTACTGTTCATATGGTTGATAATGTTCTGATGCACTCATTGAAGATCAACTAACTGAATCATAAGTTTACTAGATATACGCTAGTTGCATTGAACACAATTGCATATATACACGGATAGCCTTATCTGAATTAGCGTATATGAATCTGAGTATGAAAATGAAAAAGTGTTTGATTTTGCTAATACTGATTCACCCCCCCCTCCAAGTATTATTTCCAACAATTGGTAGCAGATCAGGTTCTTCAGAAGAAGCTTGATCGCTTGAAGGAAGATCCATCAGGATGAGTAATCACGAAAGAAAGGGATCCATCAAACCACCAATCTTCGATGGGAGCAATTTTGTCTACTGGAAGATAAGAACCACAGCATATCTACAATCACTTGGAACAGATGTTTGGGGAATCGTGGAAGGAGGATATACATATCCATCAGCAACTCCGACAGATACAGTAGAAAGAAAGCAATATGAACTCAATGCCAAAGTTGTTACTATCTTATTGGGAAGCTTGTCACAATCAGAATTTGTCAAGGTCATGCAGTTCAAATCAACTAAAGAAATATGGAACAAAATTATCCTAATCTACGAAGGAGATGATCAGGTAAAACGGGCTAAGCTTCAAACTCTCAGAATACGGTATGAAACTCTTAAGATGCATAGTAATGAAAGCATATCTAATTACTTCCTGTGTATAGATGAGATTGTCAATTGTATGAGGAATCTGGGTGAAGAAATTAAGGAAGTTGTCTTAGTTGAAAAAGTTTTGAGATCCTTGTCTACTAAATTTGAATCCAAAGTGTCTGCCATAGAAGAAAAGGAGGATTTGCAGAAAATCACTATGACGTAGCTACATGGAATCTTAATTGCTTTTGAGATGAGAAAAGGAGGACCATCAGATACGAGAGAAGCTGCATTTGAAGTATCAACAAATGGAAAAGAAAAACTCAAGGAATCAGGATACATTTCAGAAGAAGAAGATGAGGTAAATTTTGTCAAGAATCTTGAACAGGGATCTGGAAGGTTCAAAGGTAAGCTACCTTTCAAATGCTTTTCATGTGGTAGAGTTGGTCACTACGCTGCTAGATGCCCTCATAACAAAGGAAAGATGTCTGAAGAAGGAAATAAAAGTTATTATACTCATGATAAAAGTAATGATTCATCCAATAGTGATGAAGACATTAGACTTCTCATGGCATATGAAAAGAAGGACATAGAAATAGAAGAAGTTACCAGATTAAAAGAACAGTTGGAAACAATAACCAGAGTAAGGGAGCAGCTGCAGGATGTAGTAAAAGATCAAAGCATAACAATTCAGAGACTTGAATCTAAGATCCTCTCTCTAAAAGAAGATCTTAAAGAATCAAAGAAGCAGAATAAAGAAGCTCTTGAAGAACAAGAACATGAAGTGCTCGAATTAAGGCAACAAGTGGAAGAAGGAAGAAATGTTGAAGAAGACATAAGGAAGCAATATCTGGAAAAGGAAGAACAACATCAGGTTGAGGTAAATATCTTCAAAGGTAAATTAGAAGAAAAGGATAAACTGTTACGATTTCAAGACAGTACTAAGATTTGGATGATATTCTTAGTAGTCAAAGATCCCCTGCTATCAAAACTAGTCTTGGTTTTTATGAAATTGTTGAAGGTGAATCTAGCTCACAAGGTGAGGAAAGGAATTTTAATGCAAAATCTGGAATGATCAACGAAGAGATAAGTGGTCAACCCCAGCAACAACCAAGGAAAGAAATTCTTCAAAGAAGATCTTTTCCTCCTAACTATGGAAGTGATAGTCAGTTATTTCCTCAAATGAATAATGTTGAATGTTATGTATGTCATAACTTTGGACATATTGCAGCTAGATGCAGAAGCAAAATGGGTCAAGACCATCACACAGAAAGATGATCACGCTCCAAGTACTTCAAGGGATATTGTTTTGCTTGCAATATGTTTGGTCACAAAGCCATTGACTGCTATAGGAGGAATATGAAACATGTAAGATGCTATGCATGTAACAAGTTTGGACATAAAGCAAGGGAATGCAGGAGCAAAATTCGAACTCCAAAGCAAGAGGATCATACATCATCGCAATTCCAGGTATTAAAGAAGACAGAATTAGAGAAAGAAAGATGTCGCATAACTCAGTTAGCTGACATAACAGAGATAAGGGAAACTGAAAGTGTAGACCTTTAGTATTCCAATTTGCATACGTAAATATTATGAAGATAAGTCGCGTATATACACGAGTTAGACACTGCACAGTCGCATATATGATGATTCTGAAGAAAAGCAGTAGTACAGAACTCTGATATGGTTCTATCACTATTTGATGATGGCATGGCACAGGTTCAGGGGGAGCATATACTTCAAATAATGCATTGTTGGCATTTTGATGAGAAGTCTTTAGTGATGATGCTTATGTAGCTAAATGATACATCTTGCTACTTATGGTTGGTTGCTCAAAAGAATGGTATTGCAGGTTACAGGTCTGGATGCGGGTGACAGATGCTTATAGTGCAGGTCATATGGTGTATGATCGTTGTTGATAACTGTCATGGTCTTGTTTAGATCCCTGGTCTTTGTGAGCTATATGATGTATCTTGTTACCCCACTATGCATGGGATGGATGATGTAATGGTTCTTGTGTTTGAGTCATGTTTAAACATTTGATATATCCCCACTTCGTGCACCGCTTCTGAATTTTTTGCCGCTTCCTAGAAATTCGGAAGCGTGGTACGGAAGCGCCGCTTTCGAAGCGTGCTTCGTACAACGCTTCGGGCGTCGGAAGCATGGCGCTTCAGAGGAGGAAGCGTACGCTTTCCGTACGCTTTTGTACGCTTCCAAAAAAGCTTCCGGAAAAGCGTTTAGAAAATCGTTTCTTTTTCCAATTTTTTTTTTAATTTTAGGTGAGTTTGCTTGTTGGGGGTGGGTGCACCTTGGGTTAGGGTGACGAATGAAGGCAAAAAAAGAAATATAAAGATAGCAGATGCTCCCTCATGGTAATGTTAAATTCTTAAAGTAAAAGTGACATTCTCCTTTATTTTTCATTTTCATCCTTTTACTTAAATTTTTAACATTACCATGAAATGACTCAGGATGTTTGAGAGTGGTTCCAGCCTCATTGACTTCATATGAGAAAATAGAATTTCATATCCTATTCAAAATTCAGCAGACTTAAACAGTTTTCAGGAATTCAGGATCAATGGGACTGTGGCATTTCATTAGATTATATCAAGTATGAAGGTATGCGATTAGCATTTAATCAAGAGCACCAAGCCCTATATGTACCCTAGTGTTGGTGGTATTAATTGTTGAACTCCTTTGTCACGCGGCACGCCCTTAGCAAAAAATTACCTTTCAATCAAGTCAAAATCATCGATCAAGCATGTTAAGCTTTTTCTACCATATTTTAAGTCTTGAATTAGGTAGTTTGATCAAAATTGGGCAATGTTGACTAATATCCCTGGACAATCGAGGTAGAGGCAAAGGCTAGACAAAAGGAGAAGAATCTAGATTCTAGATGGTTGATGCATCTAAATGGTTGATGCTCGAATAATTAATCATTAATTTACAATGGATGTTATATCTATCTTGATTTATGCAAAAATATGCATGTTTTCATGTCTTCTACAATTAATTTGGTATTTGGGATGTTTGCTTTGAGTATAAATGCAAAAAAATATAAATATAAATATATATATATAGCAGACGCTTCCATGGATGCTTCGCTTCCTAGATTTTTGGAAAATGACACTTCGGCGTCCCAGCTTCCAAAAAACGCTTCCGCTTCATGCAACACTGTTTCCAACAAAAGTATTCACTGAAGATCCATTATCTCTTTATCATTCCAACAAATATAACATTATTGAACCCACTATATGACCATCATTCCTAGATGTATAGCTTTTGCAAAAACTACACAATGCCCCCACCCCCCAGCAACCAAATAAAAGGAAAAATGTTTTTACATAAGCATCTTATGCAATATGACTACTTGTTGGCCACGGTTTTGTCATGAGAACTAGTCATGCTCCAAGGATTCTACTAATCTTCATGGATCATGAATCAGTCCTCTCAATATGACAAGTGGTGAAACAAGATGAGAAGAGCTGAACAAATCTTTTCCATGAGCTAAAGAAGACAAAAGTCTTGCTGTTGAGAAATGTGGAATGTAATAAAATCTAATTGATGGCACATACTTAAAAATGGGATATTTGCATGAGAGTGTCATGCATCCTCTCCTAGTGTACATATAATCAGTTACATCTTTTGAATGTTCTAGCTAACTCTAATCTCACAGTGTAAGTGTATGCATGTTTGCACATCTTACAGACAAAACACACAAATAATTTACTTAGGAGGAGTACTTAGGAACAATGTCTTCATCATTCCCTCCTTGCTTAGGAGGAAATTGTCCCCAACTTCTGGCAAAGGATAGCAAAATTGTTTTTCAAATGTTAGGCAGAAAATATGTTTAGCATCATGTGATAGAGTCCCTTTTGAACCAATACAACATGTTGTCTTCTTCCTTCATGTGGCTCTTGTTCAAATATCAAATAGCGTAATCTCTAAGAGCTGGTACCAGATTTCTGGAATAGCATATTGCAGATTGAGCAACTATAACTCTTCCCCCAAGTGTGATGACTCATAAATTCTAACAGCATTGAATTTATTCATTGTTTTGATGTGAGGCATGAAGATGTGTTGATGAAATTGTCCATAATGCCCTTGGCTTAAGATGGCTAGTGGTGGTTCAATCATGTGTTGCTTTGAGGTTCCATTACATCTTTGTTATAGCTACAATTAGAATTCATACACAAGTTCAGGGACCCTAATGAAGATGATGGTGTCTCTGAGGATGATGATGCTTCAGTTTATTATTCATCAGGGAATTATGATCGTGAGGTTGTTTCTAGTACCAGTTTTTTCACCTGCATTAAAAAAGAACTGATTAAAGTTAATAAGGTTTAAGTTGTTGATAAGATTCCTGCTATGAATAAAGGTGTGCCTCTTTCTCATATGATTATTTGATAACGAGCACACACTAGCGCCTGAGACATTGATATCTCTCAAGAATTCTGTTGAAATTAAAAATGGAGCACCTCTACATTATGTCACAAAGCTTCCAATTTCAAGTGTTAACAATGATGATGTTTGGAGAATATTTCAGGAGATAACAGTGTCAAAATTTATGAAACGTAACACATTTTGGGTGATCACTTCAACCCAGCATCAAGGACACAAAGCTGCAGTGAAAGTAAAATGTGTTCAGGACCAAGATTATAAAGGAGAGGAAGGACTAATCCATTAAGACGTGAGAGAGAAATGACTGTTAGAGGAGAAAGGGGGGCAGAAAATTTAATTCAAAAGATATATTAAAAATATAAATACAAAGAGGACGATTAGGGTAAAAGATCAAAAAAAAATGGATAGTCAAAAGGCTAACTAATTAAAAATTAAAATTCCAAAAATTAAGAATAGAATTAAAAAAAAATAGTTAAATTGAAAAAGTGGGGGTGGGGTTTAAAAAGAAGGGACACCAGACAAACAAAAAAAGAGGAGTGTGTTTAAATTAAATTAAAATTAATTACTTCAAATTGAAAGGTTAGGGGAATAACTAAAAGTAAACATCATGACGGTATACAAAAGTAACCAAAAAGGGGGTCGAACAAAAAGAAAAAGGGGGATAATACAATAAGAAAAAGGGGGATGACAATAAGACAGTAAAAAAAGGAATGAAAGGGTGTTAAAGAGAGGATCAAAAAGTAAAGAATAAAGGAGGACAAAAAATAGAAGATTAGACGAAGAAGATCAAAAGGTAAAGGGGGGGAAACAAAAGCCTAGAACTAAGAGGTTGATAAAGCTAAAACTCAGAAAGGCTAAGATTCAACTCAAGCATGAGAGAGCAAGCTCTGAAGAGGAGATACGACTATGGTGACGGGTGTGGTTGCTAGAAAGGAGTTGAATAGTAGGCTTCCAAGATTGACTAAGTTTTTAGCCATCCTCATGATTAAAATTATTGGAATGATTTTCAATTTCAAGTGTTTTTCCATTGATACAGGAGGTATAGAAGGAGTGCTCAGCAAGAGCAGATTTTGATATTCAATTATGAGCATTGTCGCCGATATTCTCTTTAATATGGACTTGAAAGGGTCTACCAGTTTGGCATATCTTACATGTAAGATTTGCTACAAGAACATGGGATTTGGTAAACTCCTGAGCCAAGCATAGGGTCCAATTTGTCTTTAGCAGACCTGAAAAGTTACTTAAAGGTTTTATGGGGTTTTTGCAAGGATGGCGACTGTCTGCTTAAGATAACAATAATTGTGTATGAGAGTCCACCTACCCGTGAAGGACCTCAGGAGAGGAAGACAGAAGGACCACGTCATCTGCCAATTGAATCTAACTACCAAATAGTTCCCATGTAAGCTGCATAAACAGATCAATCTGATTCTCTCTAACTGACCACAGCTCAACAAAAAATCACACAAAACACACTCCTATCCATATGAATAACTTGGAATCATAATACCAGCAGACCAAAATTTTGCTTCAGGACGAAGACATGCAGGAGAACATAAAGTTTAAACATAATCAAGTGCTTGTAGAACAGAACCATGACACTTACACTTTACTGTAACTTCTTGATCAACATGAAAATGTCGACACCCCGCTTCACTGTAAGTTCTCAACTTTTCACTCTGATTTTGTTCAATAATATTAGCCAGCACTTGTGACGATTCACTTAATGGGGGCCTTCTGAATAGCTCTGCGTAAAGTAAAGAGAACCGTAAAGTTGCTAATATGTCATTGTCATGATCAACACCATTCACACATGAAAAACTGATTTTCATACATTTCTGGCAATTGTTTAATATAAATGGTGCACTTGTTTATAGTTCAGTGATTGGACACCTTTTATTTTATTTGTACATGATTTACTGATTAGTAAAATGCTCATAGATGATAAAAGGACAAGAAACTAAGATCCAGTTACAGATAACCACAAATAATACTGATTTAGAAAGGTGAGTCACAAATATAGAGTTTTAGTCAGAACCAAATCTTATGATCAAGTGAACTATAATAGAACTAAACATTCAATTGTTGGTCAGCAGAACTCTTCCAGGTCACCAACAACTGCATCACTTAGATGCATCATAAAACCATCTTCCAGGTCACCGCAAGAGTTATTATTAAGTTGTTGAGAGAAACATTTATTGATTATTACCTTTTAACTTCCATTGCTCCCATTATTCCTTTCTTGAGGGATATAGATGACAGCTAGCATCAAGTACTTGTGATGGTTAGATTCCACCTTGTAGTATTATGACTGTACATATCCCATTTTGTAGAGGAGAAATTGTACATCTTGGCTTTTCCAACATCTTGGGGAGTCTATCAGTTTGTCTGGACCTGTCAAGAACTTTGTTCATCCTGCAACCCTTGATAATAAAGACATCCAAGCACTTTCTTGGCAATTATCCCTTGTTTTTGGTGCTATGTAAGGAATTATATCTTACTGAGACTCTTGCTTTTAATTATGCTTTTTCATAGAATTAAGCAGTATGACTTGAATACTTTCATTAACCCTATGCACTTTTCTTTCATTCATATTTCGATTCCATAACCATAAGACGCTAGTTAATTGACTTGCACTATTTAATTCACTAAAAACAAAACTATTGTATTCCTCAATTTTCATTCATCTTAGACATATAGAGCAGATAGATTAGGTGCGCTTTATTCATGGTAACTTTGTTTTCTGTCAAGATTACAGCAAGTTTAACCTGCTATTGTCTCGATTTCCATGCATTAAAAACAGAAAAAAAAAAATATATAAAAAACAATATTTTTTTAGTGATCTAGTGTTAGAACAGCCTGCTGCACTTATGGTTTCTGCACTTTATTTTGTGATTTCTTCAGTTAACTTTGGATTGGGTTGCATGCCTAATCCTAGTCCAAAATTTTGCATTATTTTCTGTTCATATTTTCACTTCCTAGGCACTTTCCAGCTTGCTGCTTTTCCTATTTAATTGCAGATTTCTAATAGAACAGCAAACTTTTATTTCAATTTAAGGTGTTTTTAATCATTCATTGACTACAGTTGACTGCTTAGATCTCTGAGGCATAGCCCCCTAATGTTACTAAGCACTACTGTTGAATGGTGTTATCATTGTGCCAAGTTCCAATGGACAAGAAGCCCCAGAAGAAAACAAACCCCAGCTGTCTGGTCATCATGCCCCGCATTTGAGGAGAATTTTGGATGGAAAGGTCAATTTATTGGACTCAAGACTATTGCCAACATGTTGTCCTTGTCATGCCGATTCCTATGGTAGGTGGTATGCCTCAACTCCTCACAGTTGAGGAGATATGCTTTGTCAAAGTTGAAGCCCCCTTCTTGAGGTCAAAGTCCCCAAAATTACATAATGTGGCAGCTCAACAATTGGCTAAATAATTGTTTAATGCATAGGGCCAAGAAGAATTTTTATTGAACTTACTCAAACAATTTTTCAAGGTCAATTTTGGTAGCAAAAGAGAATTTTATAAGAGGACATTAACTAATATTTAAAGGATATGTCGGCTCTAATGCTGTTGGGGATTTTGACCTCAAGACCGGAATCTTCCTACCTGTCTGCTTTTCCACAAGAGCTTTGAAATCTTTAAAGAGACTGAAGACCTCACCCTTGGTCTTCAAGAAATATATCCAAGTCCTCCTAGAGTAGTCATCAATGAATATAACATAATACTCATAACCACCCAAAGACACATGAGAAATACGGCCACTAACATCAGTATAAATCAAGTCTAGTATACCTGTAGATCTGATGGCGCTCGCTGGAAATGGTAACTTAGTTTACTTGCCCAAAGCACACCCTCTGCAGACCTCATAATGCTCAACACTGAAATCAAGGACTCCAATAGTGATCTCCCTCAGTACTCTCAAAGTTCCATGATGCATATGCCACATCCTCCAATGCCATAACTCGCACAAGTCTAATAAGATAATAATCATAAATAATAGTTAGTTAAGCTAGTAATTAGGTTGAAGAGGCATGTCTAATAAGACATGACTCTTCTTGAAGAGACATGTCTA
This sequence comes from Pinus taeda, assembly GCA_000404065.3. NCBI lineage: Eukaryota > Viridiplantae > Streptophyta > Pinopsida > Pinales > Pinaceae > Pinus > Pinus taeda. The sequence goes on from APFE031401042.1 coordinate 104,917, forward strand.
ATAAGACATGACTCTTCATGAAGAGACTTCCTGATATATAAGCAAGCCTCTCGTTCTCATTTGTAATTCATTCTTATCATTCTTATTCACACATTTAATATATAATATTTGTATCCTCGTGGATATCTTGACATTCCAAGTCTTTTGGAGTATTTAACTTGAGAAGGAACTTTGTTCGCTTCATTTGGTATCAGAGCAGTTCGGTCCTCTAGGTTGTTTAACCGGTGCACAAAGGTCGTTCTCCAATCCAAGTCTTTGGCTATTGAAATTTGTCAACCTTGTTGCCGTATAATTGAAGCATTTTGCTCAATATTTGGGAGTTTCTCTTTTTCTCCATTTTTCTAGGCCTTTGGCCAAATATATATTTATATATATATCAACCAAAAACTATATATATAAGTAAATAAATAAACTAAAAAGAAGAAGAAAAAAAAAAGAAAAAAAAACAAACAATATTTGGGAGTTTCTCCTTTTCTCCATTTTTCTAGGCCTTTGGCCATAAATAATATATATATATATATAAACCAGAAATATATATAAGTAAATAAAATAAAATAAAAAGAAGAAGAAAAAAAAGTAAAAGAAAAAACAAAACGGATACAAAATCTCATACCAAGTATATTTAAAACTTTTTATGTGGAGAAGTCGTGGTTTTTAAAAACAACCCATGGTAATTGCCCATGGTATTTTAAAAAGTTATAAAAAAAAACAAAAAACAAAAGGAATACGTTTTACTTTTTACATGGAGAACATTTTAACCGAGGTTTTAAAAACAACCAATGGTAATAGCCCATAGTATTTTAACATCATGACCATGTCATATGAAAGGATGTGACTTTTATATTTATTAAGTGGGGTGACATTAGAAATTTATCAGGAAGTAATTAAGTACATAAAAAAAGGGACCAATTTATTGTTAAAAAAAAGAAGAAGTGAAACTATTATTATTTTAAGATAATAAAACTATTTTGAAAAGGGGTCTTAATATAAAGAAATACATACATATATAGAGGGCAACAATATAAAGGAGCATTTTTTTTTAATAAAAGGGTATTCAAGTTTTTAACAATCCACATTAAGGGAGATAAAAAAAAGTTATAAATAACAACAACAACAACAAAAAATTCCATACAAAGTTAAAAGAAGTGAAGAAAACGAAAAAAATATGGAATCCCTGAGTAAGGAACAAAAACAATCAATCGCAAGAGATATAGAACAATTAATTACAATAATTGAGCGACAGGGTGAGGAGAGAAAGAGAATGGATTCCTTCTTCCATTCTCTACATCCATCATCACTTCCACAAAATGATGTTATCCAGTGTATCGAAAAGGTGCAGCTAAAGGATCAAGAGAATGACAAAATAGCCAAAATTCAACAAAGCAAGGAAGTGTTAGAACGCGAACATAAAGATCTTGTGGATATACATTACAATGAAATAATGGAAAAGGACGAAGAAATTTTTCGTCTCAAAGATCACGTCGAAAAATTACTGGCACAAGTGAAGAAGACTAGAGTCTCAAAGAAAGAACTCAAGCAGCATTTATCAGAACAAGGAGGAAAATTTACGTTTAAAGAACCTTAATAAAAATTTATTAGAACAAATCAGAGATCTAAAAGATGAAAAACTTAAAATTCAAAACACTGAAAATAAGGTTGATGAATCAAAAACCAAAGAACTTTTACGTCTGAGAAACCATAATCAAAATTTGTTCAATCAAACTAAGAAACTTAAGGAGGATAAGAAAGCATTAAAATATAAGTTGGAACAAGTCACTCAAGAAGAAGTATCGAAATCTCCAGTCACAACAATTCAAGTTGAAAGTAAGGGAATGAATACCGATCCAGTGAATATGACAACTCAAGAAGACAAGTCAGTTGAAGAAACGACACACGTAGATGTTGCAGTTCAGACAATGGACATCCCAAGTGAATGTTCCATAACCAATTCAACAACATCTTCGCCAGAAGAAAATCTAAAAACTTTATATCGGCATCCGAATCATGAGAATAGACAAATCAACCAAGATGTGTATCAGGACCATTCAAACCATAGACAACAAATTAATGTTTCAGAGAATAATGACGTAACACCAATTCTGTCTTATGCTAACAAATCGTTACAAAATTTTAGTGATCAGAATGCTATACAGAAGATTAATCTGGGATGGTCTGATCCCTTCTCAGTGCGATAATTTTGTTTGTCACTAAGAAGATCATATCAACTTGTATCGACAAGGATGACTATTCCGAGACAAAAAAACTTTCGAAGCCGAAAAAGAGATCAAGCCTTTTTCATTGACAAGCTTTGAGGACAAAGCTTTTTGAGGAAGGAGGCAATGTAACGAATGAAATATATAAATAATATAAATATAATGTAAAAGATAATAATCATAAATAATAGTTAGTTAGGCTAGTAATTAGGTTGAAGAGGCATGTCTAATAGGACATGACTCTTCATGAAGAGATACTTGCCTGATATATAAGCAAGCCTCTCGTTCTCATTTGTAATTCATTCTTATCATTCTTATTCACACAGTTAATATATAATATTTGTATCCTCATGGATATCTTAACATTCCAAGTCTTTTGGAGTATTTAACTTGAGAAGGAACTGTGTTCGCTTCAAAGTCTCTATTGCTGATGGTACTAGTGTGACTGCTACCAGATGTGCTACCCACCAATGCTCCTGCCCACTGAAAATTGAACCTGTATAGTTTCCCAGAGCGGACTCCAATCACTTTGGCCGAAGTGATGGAACCTGCCCAAGGATGCATCAATACCTGCCCTCTTGAGAAAGTGACGTCAAACTCCTCCTCCATAGCAGACACTGAAATCAAGTTCTTCCTCATACCCGGAACATACAAAACATCCATGACCTTCAAAGGAGGCAAAGACTCCCTCTCAAAGGTCATAGTCCCCACACCAACAACTCTCACAGTGCGTTCATCTCCAAGTATAATCTCAATATCAAGTGCCCTCTCTGCAAGCTCTAAAAAGAACTCTCGTGCACCTGTCATATGGCGGGAATCTCCGTTGTCTATGTACCACACATCGGATGATGTACTCCTACTAGATGTAGAAGTAATAAATGCAAAGTCATGGTCAAACTGTGAAGCAAATTGCTCCACCTCTGTTGAAGCTACAGTACCCTACTTCCCCTTGTTCTTCCTCTCAGGACACGTAGCAGCATAGTGTCCCATCTTCTGACATGCCCAACATTTGACTTTGGACATATCCATATCTTTCTTCTTCTTCTTCTCTTTTCCCTTAGCCCCATCTAATGAGGCCCCCTTTTTGGCCTTCCCTTTGTTCTTTCCCCTCGCTGTCAAGGCTACATCCTCCTCATTTGCTATCTTTACCCCACCACTGTCAGTCTTTTGTATCTCATGTTGCACACAATCATCCCAAAATCTGTCCCTATTGGGAAGATTCTCCCTAGAGGTAACAGCATCTCCAAAGACCTCCCAAGACTTAGGAAGTCCCGCTACAACTATCCTGACTAACTTTGTGGGTGCAACTGCCTCACCAATAGCAGTCAAATCATCACATACCTGTTTGACCCTACCAAGATAATGAACTACACTTTCAAGCTTTGTCATCCTAATGTTCTTCAATTGTTCTTTGAGTACCATCTTCCTGCTCTCATTGGTACTCTGATAGAGAGTGGTTACAACTGTCCACATTTCATATGCATATGTGTTTCCTCTCACCTGAGGAACCACATGATCCTTCAAACTGCCCATCAAAATCCTTTTTCCTTTGCATTATTTTTTGTGAATTCAGCAAGTTCATCTGCAGCAATAGGAGATACAACCACTTGCAGCATTATGTCCCAAACTATTGTCTCGTCAAATACTGTCTGAATTTTGTCCTTCCAAACGGCATAATTGGATATCCCATCCAGTCTGTCCTCTATCCTTAAGAACATGGCCATGACTGCTGTCCAAAATTTACAAAACCAAGAAAATGGACAAATGAACTTTCCAACACACCTTGTTGTCCCAAAAGTTCAGTCTGTGTGAAATTTTACCTTCTTGTCCCAAAATAACAGTTTGTTGTCCAAAATTCAGTTTGTTGTCCCAAACTACTGTCTGTTGTTTAAACTGCAATTTTCACCCTATAGCTCTAATACCATGTTGAAATTTGATGACTAAAAAAAAGTTCCTTGCAATGTCAACCAGGTTTTAATTTCATCTTATCAGTCCCATTCAGTTAAATGCCCTTTCCCATAAACATACATTCAACATATAGAATTTTGGAAATGAAATTTTCAGATTAAAACACATGGGACTGTCAACACATGCTAGAAATAAATATGGGCATAACCAGACTAGCAACACATAAAAATACACACAAATTTTTGGTCAACTTAGACCCAAGCAAAACCCCTTCAATCTTCTCCAGGTAAAACCTGTTAGAGAGCTCTTCAAATTTATTTATCTTTCAAGTTCAAGAAAAATACATTTTGCAGGCAAAACAAAACAACAAAATATAACTTATCTCTTCAACCCAAAACTCCTTGAAAATTGTGCCCATTTTGCCTCGATTTTTGTGCCCACTTGAATCTGAAAATATGTATAGTACGAATACGACTGTACGAACTCCATATGGACTGTACAAATTTCCATACCGTTGTATGGACTGTACAGATATTTTTTTTCAAAAACTTCTCTCAAACGGCGTGTAGCTCACAGTATTCAATGTTGTTCATATTGTACCTTATGTTGTCTTCTATGCCTTGATTTACATGCCCAGCTTTTCCCAGAAATCACTCCTTCAGCTTGTTGCAACAAATTTCTCCTTCATAACTTTTCTCTAGCTCTCAGCCTCCTTTCTCCAATCTGCTCGTGAAGAATGAATGCAGTCTCTCTTTTCTTATCCCCCTTTTGTTTCCCTAAATGACTTTTGGGCAACCCTAAGATATAATGGCTCAGATTTAATTAGATCAAGGGATGAGAATAAATGTGCATTTAATTCCCACTTTCTATTTTTTAACTCACCCATTAAATTAAGTACCCACATTGTACTTTATGTCTAAAGTCACTTTTCACTTTATAATTTAACATTGACTTTACCACTTATAAAGTCACTTTCACTTTATAGAGTCACACTTAGGAAAAGAATTATTTTGGACACTTTTCCCTAGTGAGAGACTAACCCATGGGAAACCACTTGTCCAAGGTACATTAAAAATCAACATCTTTGTTGTGACTATGATAAGCCCTAACCAAACAGTTGAAGAAGTAAAGTGATAGCATAAGCTTGATTCCAGATCTCTCATCAAGGACATCGAAGTAAGGAAGGATTGTTGTATCCCATTGAAGGCTTGTTTAAAGCAAGGAGCTGTAATAGAAGTAAGGTTTGAGGATTTGTAGCAGAGTCTACATTGTACACTAATTGGAAGTACGACTTCAACTTCAAGATCAAGACTTTATCCTTAGGAAGCAAATGAAGCCTTCTAGAGACCAATTCTTTGCAAGAAAGGATAAGGTGAGGCAGCAGTAAGGTATGTATAATTGTTTTTATACTTATCTAGCTTAAGTTGAATAAAGGGTCTTCATAATGTAATACATTTGGGTTCGAGGGTTTGTAGGCTTCACCTTGTTAAAGGATTTTGGTAAATAGGGATTATAAACCCTAGATGGGACTTAGAAAACCCTAGTTAAGTGAAAAACCCTAATTGATTTGTTTTCTTATAGAAGCCTTAGCCCTTGTCATCTAGGGTTTGCAGGTAATCAAGGGTATATGGTAAACCCTAGCAAGGGTTGAAGTGGATAATCCCTAGGTTAAAAACCTTAGGGTTGATGGTTTCAAGGGAAATATCAAGAATTTAGGGTTTGTATTTAAGAACCCTAGGAGTATATGTTGATTTGTGTAGCTTGGGAGGTACTCCAAGCCTTAGGGTTCAGGGTTTGGAGGGCAAAGCACCACAATGGTCACTTGTGGGCTTGGAATCCAAGCATGGGGTTTTGCAGCCATCAAGATTTGGGTCAAAACCATGACGAATTTGAGCTTGGGAAAATTTGAGGTGATAGAGCTTTGCGAGCCAATTCCAACGCTCCAAAGATCACCCAAATCGAAGCTCCAGAAACGAAGTTATGAATTTTTGAAGGTGAACAATGATTATGGAAATCAAGTCATGTAGGCTTGAAGTGAATTCGTCCAAGAGATATGTCCCTTCATGAATTCGTTGGAGCCCTCATGTTGTGTACAAATATGAGGTGAATTGATATGTTTTAGACCATCCAACAAGTGCAACGATTTCTCTAGACAAGAATTCGGTGAAGGGAGATCTCTATGCCCTAGCTGCAGCACAAGGAGGCAAGAACAACGAGGAGGTATGTTTTTGGGTTAATTCAAGGTCCTTGCTACTGTAATGAAGGTCGAGTTTGCTAGTCGTTAAGTCGAGGTCTTGAAAGCTATTACGATGGTATTTAAGAGTTGTTTGGGCATTGTTTTGAAGGATTGTTTGCTACAGCACTGTTGTGTGCTAGGCCGCAGGCCATAGCACCACAACAGGGACTTACGTAGGGCATGTTAAGGGGTTGGTGTATGCCCTAGATAATAGCGCAGCAAGGAGGAGTCTCTCAAGGGTATGTCGCAATTGATTAGAGGGTTGTTTGGGGACTGCCAAAGGAGTTAAGGGCTACAACAAGTGGCCTAACTGGGACTATCACAAACAACAGTATACAAACATAGAGGACAGCAATGTTTTGTGGAGGAACGTTGGGTCAAGAAGTGACCAATTTGGATCAGATTGACTTGAAGCCTGTGGGAGCCAATTTGGAGGTGAGATTCGGTGATCATGTGTCTCCATCAGTGCAGAACCCAAGCATGGGGTTTTGCACCCATCAGGATTTGGGTCAAAACCATGATGAATTTGAGCTTGGGAAAATTTGAGGTGATAGAGCATGGCGAGCCGATTCCAACGCTCCAAAGATCACTCAAATTGGAGCTCTAGAAATGAAAGTAATGAATTTTTGAAGGTGACAAATGATTATAGACAGTCAAGTCATGTGGGCTTGAAGTGAATTCGTCTAAGAGACATGTCCCTTCATGAATTCGTTGGAGCCCTCATGTTGTGTATAAATATGAGGTCAATTGGTGTGTTTTAGACCATCCAACAAGTGCAATGATTTCTCTAGACAAGAATTCGATAGAGAAGGGAGATCTTTATGCCCTAGCCACAACACAAGGAGGCAGTAACAGCGAGGAGAAGGAGGTTTGTTTTGGGGTTAATTCAGGGTCCGAGTTTCTATAATGAAGGCTGGGTTTGCTAGCTGTTAGGCCGAGTTCTTGAAGGCTATTACATTGTTATTTAAGAGTTGTTTGGCCATTGTTTTAAAGGATTGTTTGCTACAACATTGTTGTGTGTTAGGCGATAGCACCACAGTACGGGCTTGCGTAGGGCATGTTAAGGGACTGGTGTATGCCCTAGATGATAGCGTAGAGAGGAGGAGTCTCTCAAGGGTATGCCACAGTTGATTAGAGGGTTGTTTGGGGACTATCAAAGAAGTGAAGGGCTACAGCAAGTGCCCTAACCAGGACTGTCACAACCAGCAGTATGCAAATATAGAGGACAACAGTGTTTTGTGCAAGAACGTTGGGTCAAGAAGTAACCAGTTTGGATCAGAATGACTTGAAGCCTGTGGGAGCCAATTTGGAGGAGACATTGGGTGATCGTTTGTCTCCATCGGTGCAGATTCCGCAGTGACGTGATTGGGTACCATTGATTTGATTAGAGGGCAGTGCGTTGGCTACCCAAAGTAGCCCTAGAGTAGCAGACAAGAAGGACATTGTTGGTGTGTGTTGGGTGAAGTATTGCAGCCTAAAGAGTAGCCCTTTGATGGACGAAAGAGGCTACTAGAAGGCAAATTGGAACTCATGGATTGGCCAGCCTAGAGAGAAGTTGATGAGCCCATGTACATGCAGCAGAAGTGACTTGCAGCATTGTTAGAAGGCATCCCTCTTTGATCTGAAAATGGGGCTCTTAGGCTTCTTGTCTAACTTACAAGAACCTCTCCCACTTCCAAAGCTTTAAATTTTCCCAAGTCTTATTGATTAACTAATGCGGAATTCAGTGTGTGCTTGAAAATATGGGTGTATGCTTACGTTTGTTTTAAATTGATTATATGCTTTAAAATCTGCTATTTGTGTTGATATGTAAATGTGCTTGAACCGATATATAAATCCATATAACAATAAATAATGCAGCAGTAAAAACACACACATAAGACAACAAATTAAATTAGGAGTTCACCCACAACACTTGGGCTACATCTCCGTGAGCTCTAGTCAACTCGACTAGGCTCTTTGGGATTATGGCAGCAATCTTTTTACAAGCTCTCTGGCTCAAATCCATTGGTTACACTGAACAGTGAACACTATGGGTTTCGGCACCATCTTATCCCTGGCTCTTGAAGCTCTCGGCCTTCTTGCTCTGGCTCCAATTCTTAGGCTTTCGGCTCTTCGACTCTGGCTTCTCGGCTTTGTCTCGGCCTTTTGGCTCTCTGCAATTTACAGCGCTCTAGCTTTCCACTTGAATTCCAAGTGACTCCCTTGGCTGCATGCGCTTCAGCTTTTGCTTACTGCGCTGCTTGTTTTGTTGCTGCCCTTTTTGCACTGCTCTCTCTCTCTACTCTCTCGACCCTTTGCTACTACTACTTTCAGCATTCAGCAACAACAACAACTCGGCCACCGTCAACAACTCAGCAGCCATGAACAGCTCCGCCAGCGCCTCTGTCTTTGAGACCCATGGCTTTGAAGCCAATACAGCGTTGTTGATTCATTTCCCTCTCGGCCTCTTCATCTCCCTATTTTGGTCCACTCGAATCCCTTCTTTGATCGTTAGCAATCATTGCTAAACGCCCTCGGGGATGAATGCCACCTATTCCACAACGAAAGGAGCCACCGGTGCTTTGAATCCTTCACAAACAGTTGTTCTGTGTTTTCACAGAATCGCTGAAAAGCACAGGAAAAACTTGCCAAAACACAGTCTTTCGAACTTCAAAAGTCCTTGAATCCCCCCTTATATTTCTATCGGGTCCGCCTGGGAGTCGCGATCACATATCGCAATTGGCTTGCCCCCTTGTATTTAGCAATACATTAAAACTGCGAAAATACATATAAAACATGGAAAAACCCCACTTGTCGAACTTGAAATATTATACAGAGACATTTCAGAACCCATTGGGTCTGGCTATCGCATCGGGCATATATATATGGCCGCTCCTTTGTAGTGCTCTAATTGCAATCTGTCGATTTCAGCGATCGCACCATCACATCGCCTGGGGTCCCGCCTCTGGCTTGTGGTATCGTCGATTGTGATCCGCTGATATCGGCGATCGACACATCGCTTGGCCCAATCCCATCGCATACCTGCCTCCGATTTGACCCGCCGATTGCAATTTCCGATCGGATCCGGACCATTGATCGGCCAGATCCGACGGCCCCCGTGCAACCATTGTTCAAGCCTCCGATAACCTTTTTTCATGGTTTTCTTCATGTTTTTAAGGCCCAATAGTGTAATCTGATATTTTCATAACTCTTTTTGCGATAGTTTTGCCCTTTTGGGAGATTTGGAAGACTTAGGGTTTTTAGATCCATTATTCAAGGGATTTTGCCTCTTTTTCCTTTGAGAAACGGCAGCTTCATTTTATGATAGCTTCTGCATCTGAAGTCCGTTTTTGCCCATTTAAGTTGCGTTGGATTTAGAATGAAGGGATCTCTGCAATGAGATTCTTTCTAAGAGCAGCCTGCGACTTTCATTTCCCTCTGATTTACAAAGGATTTGTGCCATTTGGCACCTTTTACCTCTTGCATGAAGTCTTTTAGACTTAGAGGTTTATCCAGGATCCATTTTTGGATCACGCCTTCCCACTAAAGAACTTTTGGTCTCCAAAAGACTGACATACTGATCCGGACAGTAAATGAGAGTGACTCACCCTCTTCTTTCAGCCCTCCCTATACTTGCCTTTGCATAGTGCCTCTGAACCAAAGTTTCTTATCACTTCCCTTCTTGGATGGGCTGGTCTTTTTGGGAAGAACTGTCTTCCTCCTTGCCTCCCTGCAGAACTTCTACTGAAATGGTCATAGAAGGTAATTTGAACCTTTTTTGTCTTAATCATTGATCCAAGGTGGCCCAAACAAATGTGAAGTACACCTGCTCCACAAAACTTTCACTTGTACCTATTTGACAAGCTGTCAACAACAACTGTTAACAACAACAGAAAGACAGATAACAACTGGATGGTCTAATTCCTGCTTCAACAAAGAAACAGATTTCACATCTTATGAACACTTCCATGTCTTTCATCCGTATACAAGTGATGGACTAGACAACAAGCCCACAAAACATGCCTCTAAAGCAAATGACCCTTCAAGTCAAGCATGTAGAAAGGACCACTAGGACTCTTGTTCAAAAGATGAAATACTTCATTATTATCCCCATCTCGGAGACCAAGTAAACTTTTCCCAAATGGGCATTACATGCATGTTTACAACAAAGCAATCAACCCTTCAAGTCAGTCACACACACATGTTCCAAAAACAAGGAAAACATCAACATCCATGTGTTCATGCACATCATCTCATGCATCCATTTCATCCTTCAACTTTCGCTTAAGCACACTGTACTTTCGAAGCTGAAATGAAATATAATGTTGCAATAACAAAGTGAGTCTCCTACCTAACCTTTTTCCATTCACCTTCTTGGTAGAAACCTGCAACTTGCATTCAATTATCATAGAAATGCAAATAGATGCATTATATCAATAGGCATGCAACTTTTTAATTGGATAAGAACTCTAACCATTTATTACCAATCCATTTCAAAGGTCCTTCCTTTGTCTGTATATCAGCATCAATATGTGAATCATCTTGAGACACATCATTCATGGAATCTTCCTTTCCATTTTTGCCATCTTCTCTTTCCACCTTCTTCTTCAGCTTTTGTGGAAGCATTCTTGGATTCAAATGCAACATCTTTCAGCAAGATGCCATTGCTTATGGCAGTAAGTGCAACACATGTGCATCCTCTTGATAGCATGATTTGCCTTGTCCAATGGACCCTTGGCTTTTTGCTTCTTTTCCTTCAAAAGCTTCCTTTATGTGGCCATTCCTTCCAACATCTAGAAACATGATAGTTATCCAAACCACAAAAGGAACAAACAACTCTTTTCCCATATCTATGTGGAAATGTTTCATGCTTTGCATAATCAAAAAGAAAATGTTTAGAACCAGATTTATACCTGCCTCTTTCACCTTTATTGCCTTCATGAGGAGGTGAAGCAAATGAAGAAGTGGCTCCCTTTGGAACACCATCAATCTCTTCAAGGCTTTCAGAGTTTCCACAACTCTCTGGTTGAAGGGTGTGTTTCTGAACACCTGCATCCTACAAATGATGATTCAAGCCATTGCATTCCTCTTGAACACAATCTTCACACTCTTGAGATAGAGGACCTACAATGAAACTCCTTCTTGGAATGGTTTCAATGGCCTTCATGGCAGCTTTGGAACTCTCTCCATAAAACTGTCCATAGCCAAGCCCCAAATACTTAGGCCTTTCCTCAACCATTATTGGTTCAACAATATCTTGTGCATGCTTTACCAAGCCCTTTCCTTCATAGCCCATCTTGGACATTAGCTTGGAACCTATGCCTCTAGTATGTTTTTCAAAAGAACCAATACAAGCATTCTCGGAAGAATTTGAAGACAAACTAGAATGGCTTACCTCTTCTTCAAGTTGATACTTGACTAAGGCTTCTTAGGCAACAAAGAGCTGTGACTCCAATTCATGCATCCTTTTTAGGTTCATATTTGCATATGAAGTTGCCTCTCCATTTCCTACAATTTGTCAAAAAGCATCTGCTTCTCTTCCTTCATGGAATTCAACTGCTCTCTAAGTATGTTGCTCTTCCTTCCATCCTCATACATTTCTCTCACCATATCCATCATGATGAACAAATCTTGCTTCATGTCTCCATCAAAGAGTCTTGCAATGGAGAAGGAATTCGAGGATAAACTTGAGGAATTTGTCATTATGTCAATGAACAAAGAACTTCAAACAAAATTAACAAAGAGCTTATTTAAGCAACCTTTTGCAACCAACCTCTTGTGCTTCAAGGATTGCCTTGAGGTCCTTTGGGATAGAAGAATGTCTTCAGCCCTTCTTCCTTCTTGTCCTTCCTGGACTGAGCTATCAATAGCTTTCCCTTCACCTCTGTAAACTCAGCAAATAGTCAATCTGCAAACAAGCATATAATCAATCAGACATTCAATCCTTGACTGCCCAAACACAATTCAGACAAGCAATCTCTGCTCTGTCAATCAAGCATTCTGATATAAGCTTCTTAAAGGTGTGGTTAACCAACCTAAAACTCTGATACCACCTGATCTGAAAATGGGGCTCTTAGGCTTCTTGTCTAACTTACAAGAACCTCTCCCACTTCCAAAGCTTTAAATTTTCCCAAGTCTTATTGATTAACCAATGCGGAATTCAGTGTGTGCTTGAAAATATGCGTGTATGCTTACATTTGTTTTAAATTGATTATATGCTTTAAAATTTGTTATTTGTGCTGATATGTAAATGTGCTTGAACTAATATATAAATCCATATAACAGTAAATAATGCAGCAGTAAAAACACACACATAAGACAGCAAATTAAATTAGGAGTTCACCCTCAACTCTTGGGCTACGTCTCTGTGAGCTCTAGTCAACTCGAAGGCTCTCTGGGATTATGGCAGCAATCTTTTTACAAGCTCTTTGGCTCAACTCCATTGGTTACACTGAACACTATGGGTTTCAGCACCATCTTGTCCCTGACTCTTGAAGCTCTCGGCCTTCTTGCTCTGGCTCCGACTCTTAGGCTCTCGGCTCTTCAGCTCTGGCTTCTTGGCTCTGTCTCGGCCTTTTGGCTCTCTGCAATTTACAGTTCTCTGGCTTTCCACTTGAATTCCAAGTGACTCCTTTGGCTACATGTGCTTCAGCTTTTGCTTACTGCACTGCTTGTTTTGTTGCTGCTCTCTCTGTGCTCTTTTGGCCCTCTGCTACTACTTTCAACATTCAGCAACAACAACAACTCGGCCACTGTCAACAACTCAGCAGCCATCAACAACTCCGCCAGCCCCTCTGTCTTTGACACCCGTGGCATTGAAGCCAAAACGGCGTTGTTAATTCATTTCCCTCTCAAGCTCTTCGTCTCCCTATTTTGGTCCGCTTGAATCCGTTCTTTGAGCGTTAGCAATCATTGCTAAACGCCCTCGGTGATGAATGCCACCTATTCCAAAACGGAAGGAGCCACCGGCATTTTGAATCCTTCAGAAAGTCGTTCTATGTTTTCACGGAGAACGTTGTAAAACACAGGAAAAACTTGCCAAAACACAGTGTTTCAGACTTCAAAAGTCCTTGAATCTCGCCTTATATTTCTATCGGGTCCGCCTGGGAGTCGCGATCGCATATCGCAATTGGCCTACCCCTTTGTATTTCACAATACATTAAAACTGCAAAAATACATATAAAACATGGCAAAACCCCGCTTATCGGACTTGAAATATTATACAAAGGCATTTCGGAACCCATTCGGGTCTGGCTATCGCATCAGGCATAGATATATATATATATATAACATATGGCCGCTCCTTTGTAATGCTCCGATTGCGATTCGCCGATTTCAGTGATCGCACCATCGCATCGCCCAGGGTCCTGCCTCTGCCTTGTGGTATCGCTGATTGCGATCCGCCGATATCGGCGATCGGCACATCGCTCGGCCCGATCCCATCGCATACCTGCCTCCGATCCGACCCGCTGATCACTGCCGATTGCGATTTCTGATCGGATCTAGACCGTTGATCGGCCAAATCCGACGACCCCTGTGTAACCACTGTTCAAGCCTCCGATAGCCTTGTTTTCATGGTTTTCGTCATGTTTTTAAGGCCCGATAGTGTAATCTGATATTTCCATAACTCCTCCTTTTGCGATGGTTTTGCCCTTTTGGGAGATTTGGAAGACTTAGAGGGTTTTTAGACCCATTATTCAAGGGATTTTGCCTCTTTTTCCTTTGAGAAAGGGCAGCTTCATTTTATGATAGCTTCCGCATCTGAAGTCCGTTTTTTCCCATTTAAGTTGCGTTGGATTCAGAATGAAGGGATCTCTCCAATTAGACTCTTTCTGAGAGCAGCCTACAACTTTTATTTTCTTCTGATTTACAAAGGATTTGTGCCATTTGGCACCTTTTACCTCTTGCATGAAATCTTTTAGACTTAGAGGTTTATCCAGGATCCATTTTTGGATCACTCTTGGAGTCTCGATGTGTAGTGGCCTTGATGGACTAAGGCACTACTAGTGAGTAGTACGGGAGCGAAGGACTAGCAGGACAAGATACGACATCGAAGTTGCGCAACGAAATTTGTCATTGTATCTTGTAAACCATAGACTTTTATATTATTCAGATTTGGTTTAATAAAACGAATATTGGGATTGTACATATTATACAATTTTGTTAAAAAACATGTATATTTGTGCATATGTGATTTCCTGCTTCATTTTTCCATTGTGCAAAGTAGTTTATGGTTGAGATTCTTGGTTTGGTAGCGTCAGTTATTTTAAGTCTCTAACTTAGACCCAAGGTCATGGAAATTCAACAATATACCCTCTAAGAAAAACCATACAAACCTTAGATTGTCAAAATTGACATCATGCTCTTGTATTAGTATATTTGCTTGGTTGTACTTGTCAGTGAATATTACAGGTACATAATGAAGCAAAATGAGAAGGATAGCTAAGCATAGCAATTCTTGTGCTTGTTAATGATGAGCATGATGGAAGAAGGGAACTGTAAGGTCCCTGAAGGAATTGATGCTATCAAGTTCATTAAGAGAGTAAGCATGCATCATTGTATTTTCTATAAGAACCTTGTTTTGGTATGGCATCATAGATAGAAGCATGTGATAGTAGCATATTTATAGTCTACTTGAACTGCTTTGTCAGAATCATCTGGCCTTTCAAGAATGAGAAATTTGGGACCAATTTGCATAATGTTCATCCATGCATTATCTAACATTATGCTAAGATAGATCCTCAAGATCCTATAAGAACCATCATTTTAGAGGTTCTTGGAAAAAGCATTATGACAAGGATTAGTATATAATTCATATTGTATAGAAACAATACTCTTAAAAGGATGGAAGAATGCATTTGATCAAGTTGCAGACTCATTGTGGAATACCTATAGCGAAATGATTGTGAGAAAGATTAAGAATGCATAAAGTAACTTTTAGATAGGATTCATATAATCCTACAAGAAAAGTTGGTCATAAATTATGCATAGTGAGTCTTTCATTTGGTTATATGATGCCTAAGAAGATGAATTTGACTTACTCTAGAATGGATATAATATTAAGACTTTATCTAGATTATGTAGAATAATAATTAACATCCAGTATAATCTACAGAAGAAAAGTGCTAACTTGGTAATCAAGTTCAATCCTTGGGTTCTTTGATGCATGAAAGAAGATTCGAATGGAGATGGACCATGAGGATGTTGATGCTTGATGAGAAAGTCATTATGGTGAGGTAAGTCTAAGTTTAATTATTGTTGGTTATCTGGTTAACATACTATTTTGCTAGAAGGATATTGCAAGAATACATGAAGAATGTAGAGGCAAGCTCAACATAGGATACATGGCAATTATGAAGTCAAGATATATTCGTCTTGAGATTGAAAGGTAGTTTTGCGAGAAGATAACCTGAAGGTCAACAAGGGGGATCACTTTCATGCAGATGCTATGATCAGCTTGAAGTTTGGAAAGGCTCAATGTAATGCCTTCATTCGTGATGTCAAGATGAAAGTGATGAGCAAGAAAGATGACCTAAATCTTGTCACAAGATTGAAGAGTGAAGATGGCTCCATGATACCTCGAAAGAAAGCAAGTTCGATGTGAAGAAGAGAGGGAGTCATGTAGCGATGAAGAACAAGTAGTTGATACTCTTATAAAGACAAGCTATAAGGCATGTGGTGTTGACTTCCCAAATAGAAAGGAAGTCTGAATCTTCTCTGGTTTTTAGAGGGAGCAAAGGAGTCTCCTTAAATAGGAGCAAGGATTTATTCCCTGGTCAAGAGGGAATAGAGATATCCTCTCTAGTCGAGAGTGAGTGATGTTTGACATCACGTGTGCATTCTTGTCTTCATGTGTCAAGAACTTGACCAGGACTAATAGTCATAAGTCTAAGTGAAGGCCTTACAGAGAGAATGGTGAAGGATTAGATAAGAATTTGTGGTTTCCTTGAGGATATAGCATCCAAGAAAGGAAAGGGACTGACACTCTTTGAGGATAAGACAGGTATCCAAGATAAGAGTGGTCAAAGAGGACAGATATTCTTCGAGGATTCAAGAGTGGCAATCCAAGACAAGAATAGTCCTAAAAGGACCTACCTTGTGGACATCTAGATGGGGTATGTGCCTTGTAGAGGTAGTGTAGTATCACACATAAAGCCTCCCAACATAATGCACTTGAATGAAGTAGAGCCTATGAAGTTAGGCCTCAAAGACAGTGTCGGTTGATCATAATGTTGATGCTTATAGATGGCTTACCAATCAGATTCTTCTTATGAGAACTTTTCAAAGGGATTATTGCCCTTGTACCAGTTAGACAATTATGAATACCTCCCTAGTTAAGAGGGAGTGTTGGAAAATGTAACTAGTTTCGGTCTTCATAATTGTCATTTGACTCATGTCATGATGTAATTCTTATGTATCTATCAAAAGAAGAAGGAAATTGATGTAAACAACGAAAGAAAATCATTTTTGTATAGCTGGGTTTCATGCTTAAGTTATTTGTCACTAGATCAAGCATTCATTTAATGCTCCTAGGCTTTACATGAGTCAAAGAGCCATTGTCACATTGTAATAAACACTTTGGGGCACTTGTAACAAGAAAAGAAAATTTATTTTATATTCAGAAGAATCTAGAAGGCTCCCTACACCAAGTCGGCCAACCAAGGAGAAGTCGGCCTAGAGAGGGCTAATGGGGCCTCTTACAAGGCTATAAAAAGGAGGAACTTCAACCTATTTGAGATATATATAAAGCATACATCGCTTGGATTCGATCTATGGCTAAAAGAAGGAATGCAAAGGTCTCAACAAGCTAGAAGAGCCTAGCGAAGAAGAAGAAATATCATTAGATAACTCAGAGGTTTGAAATTATGCCTAGATAGCTCACAAGTGTGAGAGGCCTAGGGTTTTTGGGCATATAATAGGTCTGAAACAGCAGGAAAGTTTTGCACACTTGACTTGTGAGATCTGAAATCTAGAAGAGCCTTATTGTGAAGAGATTTTGCTTCACTGTCCATGGAGGCTTTGTCTTGCATTGAAGAAGGAAAATTGGCTAGCTGGCTGGTTCTTGGTGGTTGGCCTGGTCTAGGTTTTGGTCATGGAAGTCTCTTTTAAACTGATTCTATAAGAAGAGAAGTGCTTTATGGGTTTTCCCCTTGGAGGGGTTTTTCCTTGGCTTGGATCCTATATCTTGTGTTCATCTTTGTATGGTTGTGATCTTCATTATTTTGGCATTTATTTGATGATAAAAGCATAAGCATAATCAAGAAGAACATAATGTCACAAATAACTGTCAAGGAAAAGTAAAATAAAAATGTTGCCCTAATCAATTTTCCAATAGGCTCAGAGGGTATTGACGAGCTTTATGGGGTCCGACTAGGATCACTTGCCATTTTTCATCACCAGGATCAGTTTCGCACAATTCGATCTTAGTTCCACTGCATTCCGACAATTTTCAAAAAGTTGAGTTATTAATGGGCATATTTTGATTAATTATGCTTAAGGTGTTGCTTCGGGCTGATTACTTGGAGAAACACCTTAGTGTGATAGCTCGTTGGAATCGGGACAAAAAGAACTACAAGACAAGATGATAAAAAGGGGTCGTTGGAGGCCAATGTGATCATGGTAGTATTTTAAGCATTTTCTGAAGATAAAGTGACTTTAACTAGTAATAAAATGACTTTTTATTAAATAAAAGCAAAAAGAGTGTTTTTATCTAAAGGGTAAATAAAAAGGGGCAAAAGTCACTTGAAAAATAGGAGGAAAATGCACTAAGTGGCTTATTAATAAAATAATAAAAGGAGATTTCTAGAAGATTGGAGAAGATTTGGCAAAATCTTATAAAAAGGGGCAGAAGGTCGTTTCTCAATCATTCGGGTTTATGACTGTTTCTTGTTAATTGATTTGGAGCTCGAGTGAGTTTCTCTTGAGGGTTTCAAGCGAGACTCTCACACTAGTTTCGGTGGACATCATTGCCACCCTAGCTGGTACTCACCAATTTTGGTTGACATCATTGCCACCCTAGTTGGCATTGCAGGAAAATCACACAGGTTTTCTATTTGTGCTTCAATTGTAGGTTATTTGGGACACATTTCTACAGTGGGACGAATTGGTTATCATTGTCGTAGTTGGAGATTGGATCGTTGTTGAAGACATTTATCGGAGTTGAAGGTTATTGAATGAGGTCAAGTTGGTTGGAAGGCCAAATTCATATTCTATAGAGGCCGAATTTATCTGTTGGGTTGAGTTTATTTGTTGGTCCGAGTTTATTAGCCGGAGCCGAGTTTATTTGCTAGGGTCGAATTTATCTGTTAGGGTCGAGTTTATTTGTTGGGCCAAGTTTATTTGCTGCAACCTAGCTTATTTGTTGGGGCCGAATTTATCTATTGGTGTTGAGCTTATTTGTCGTAACCCTATTTAGTTATTGGGACCGAGATTATTTGCCAGAGATCTTTATTTGTTGGGGCCGATATTATTTTTCAGAGATCTTTATTTGCTGGGACAGAGATTATTTGCCGAGATCTTTATTTGTTGGGGCCAAGATTATTTGTTGAAGTTGAGCTTATTTGTTGAGGTTGAATTAATCATTATAGGAGGGTTGAGTTGCTGACTACAGGAGTGCCACATTGATTGAGTTATTTGTTGGACTTGTATTACAAGTTCTCTAATTAATATTCTCGATGTAAATCTCTTGATTAAATTAATAAAAGTATGCTTGTGCCTTAACATATTTCTGTTGTAAGAGTTTATTTGTTTTGCATACAAAGTATTCGAAAAAAAGCTTGCACACAAAGTGTTTGTCAAAATTCCTAAAAGAGAAAATTTAATATTTTTGCAAGTTGTGCTAGCATATTTTAGATACAAGATATTACAAATGGGTACCAAGTTAGGTGAGTAGTACAAATATAATAGGGTGATCAAGTGGCTATCGACAAGTCCTTTATGACAACCCTAGAGGACGTTCTCCAAACTTCAAGAAGGTCAAACATCTAGCTCAAAGAAAGAAAATGTCCAGCATCCCTTTAGTCCTCATAGAAAGATTTGACAGCTTCCTTGGCCCTATCCATGGCCTCATACAAGTCATCATGATAATGTGGCATTGTTGAAGGCAACTCCTAAGCAAAAAAAACTATAATTATCTATAAATAGTACAAAGGAGTAAGCACAAGCAATAACCTTAGAAAAGAACAAAAATAAGCATTGATCCACGCAAAAAGAGAACTATTGCTCTGCATAAAAGTTAGCTTTATCATTGTCAACCCTCATGAATGTACCAATAAACCTTGAAATGTCCTCTACAGAGTGGCATGAGCTATGCCAACCAAAACAAGGGATCCTAATGGGAATCCATGTGCCACCATTCATGGTTCTCCTAGCTCCTAAGGCTCGTGAGATAAGCCTAGTGACCGACACCTAACTAATTGACCTAAAATGGGAAATACACCTATTATCCACTAGAAAGGGTAACCCCATAGGAGAAAGCTTCTTCTCCTGTATGGAATAGCAAGCCAGCTAATGGCCCTACACATTTTCTCATTCATGATGATATGTCAATTCCTCCACCATCTGCACCAATCATACATCTCTCACCATCTGGCACTCCTCTTGGATGAAGATGGGCTACCACTCAACAAATACTTTGATCATTTTGCAATCAAGTGCTTAATGTTTTGGGCATTTGGTATGGATAAAGGGGTGATCTTGATGATTAATCGACATTGACAGTAAACTTGTTCTCCCACCATACCAAGTGGGTTAATCTTTAGCCCTAGTCCAGTGGGACCTCCCCTAAGGCCTTATGGTTATAGGAGGGGCATTACTTGGAAGACTTGGATTGAAATATTGTATCCACTCTCATTTACCATACTTAACATTTTCCATGTCACATTATCTCCTTTGATATCATCTCCATTCTTCAAATTAATTGTCACTTGTTCATTGGGATTTGATACTCGCTCATCCCCATCCTTTAGGTGAGTTGGAAACATTGCCCCAAAGGTTGATGCATCTAAAAGAATGAAAAAGCATAAGATGGCCACAATGAAAGAAAAAGAAAAGTTAAAATGCAAAAGATGGTGGAGACATAAGTTAGCATGTGGGCAAAAGCCCAACATGAGATCTACTCTCCTCATTAGCCATCACCCAGTTCCTGAGCACTTGATGCTCCATCTCATCAAAAGGAACCCTTGTAAATCCCAACCCCGACGAGTGAGAACTGTATAATCTTAACAAGTAAAACAAATGCCATATCATAAAGAGCAAGCTTTGATCCTTGAGCTATGCACCAAAATAAAAAAGCAAAATCAAAAATAAGTAAAAGGCACACAAGATGGGTGGAAAAGGTAGGTTGAGAAGGGTAACTCATGCCTCCATGATTGCTCCCCCCATTACATCCATACACTCAAGACGTGGACTCCCATTAGTAGGCCCCCTAACCCTGGCACTTAGCCATGAAGTCCTTCCGCTCTATTGCCACCTACTTGCGGTAACACCTATGGATTGAAGGGTTGACCTTGAAAATGCCACCTCCCCTTGGAGCCTAGAAGCACAGGATAGGGTTGACTACTTAGCCACTCCTACAAAGGTAGGGAACACTTTTATGAGACTTGGTCTAGTTATATATTTGAAGGTCATCCTAGTTTGAAGTATTAATATGCCCTTAACACTTAAGTGTGGTCAGCTTAGATACACTTACGATCTTAATCTCTAATGAATGGTTTCTTTCCATTGAGTTTTCCCAAGCGGTCCAGAGCAGTTGAGGCCTTCGAGGGCACCTCATTCCACACGATGCCCAGGCCACATTACATTTCCAAGAAGCATGATGATTTTGCAAATCCAATGTTGCCCATTTATAGTAGAGCATTAAGCATTTCGATCACCTGAGGAATTGACAGATACCCTAGAGCACCACCAGATGCCAAAATGTTGAGCCTCTCTTGTACATTCATGTCACTTGGACTTCACCCTCAACGAGCCTGGGCCTGAAGATGTCCTTCTACCTTGAGCACTTCTTGGAGTTGCAGGATGGTATCATCGTCCGCCCCCCATACACACGCAGACATTGGATGAACTCACTCAGGATCCCCTTAAGACAGCTTTGAATTGGTTCTCATCGACTCTGAGTGGATACTGACCACCATATACCACAATCTGAATGGATCTGCCAAATGTGTCACCCACATGAGCCAAAGACAAAACAGCTCTTCATTTTTAGGTGCCCCCTATACTATGAGATCAAAGGACGCTTCCATTACCTCTATAGGGATTCAAGGAGCTCCCTCTCTACCTTCTTCTGATAACCTGATCAAAGATGTTGATCCCTCTTCATCAAGGAGATATTCAGACACAGATCCTTGGCTCTACAAATGTTGCATCACATGGGGGTGACCCGAACAATCACATCATACTTTTAGGCTAATCCAACTGATAGAAATAATAAATCACAAGGTGAGTTCCAAAATACCTCAGATAGTAGAGTAGTGAGATGTCAGGTCTTACCCCAACACCCCTAGAGGAGATTGACTGGTATCATCGAGACCAGTTCGGAGGTGTCGAATAGCAAATCAGTCTATGAATGTCCAGAACACCAAAGGGATCAGCTCTAGGCGAATCCAAAGCAAGGAACCCCCCACCCGAGAGATTCCTTCCCAGCCGCAGATGAGCAGTCAGAGACTTATCCAAAGATTTTTTCTTTCAGCCTCAGATGTTAAGAGTATCCCTCGCTTCTTCCTTCCCCCCAAGATCGTGTAGCCAAACTCCCTGATAGCTCCTAAGGACTTGGATAATGAGCTCGCATCCCTCTCGCCCCCCTCGTCATCGATTATCAATCTCGAGCATTCTTGACATCATGGACCTCATGTACAGCTCTCTCCCTCTCCATGGGCTCTTTACCGGGCTGCTGCTACAGTTTTATACATGTTCCTATTCATGTAGATGTCCTATTGTTTGAATTTTTCATTACCTCAATTTGTGTATATATAGATATATTTTGTATTAGATTTATCCTTTCTGGGAGTGGCATTTGCACTCCCACATTGTACTCCAGTATCCTCTAGTCCCATTGACCTACTTTTGTGGTTATTCGTTCGACATTAATAAAATTATCTTCTCTTATATCATCTTATCTTGCTTAGCATGGAAGATTCTTGATCATGTACCAATGGATCTAGCATGCCCCTAAGTTTGCCTTAACACTACTTGATGGGCATGCCTTTGATCTAATGCCCAGACGAGGATGGCCATCCCCCAAGAGATTGGGGTGGGCTTATTGCACTTGATGGAACCCCAACGTTAGAGAGAGGGGGCACTATGTTGACTACTTGGCACCCAGCTGTATGGCACCCACAGCTGGATTTTGGACACATGGAGTTGCTTGTTGGCTTGATTTGAAGAGTTTTCCTCAAATGGAAGAAGATCATCATGCTTGGAGACAATTGCGGCGCTTCCATCGCCTCGATGGAGCATTTGGATCCCTAAAAGGGCATGACATCATCCCTTTTTTAGGCTTACAATCACACGTGTGGGTTTATTATGGCATATATTATTATTGAGTTAGAGGGTTGGCTTGTAACGTAATTTTACTTTATATCTACTCAAAAATCAAATTTGTGTAGGGACTTTTAGTCATAAATTAGAGGTGATAGACCTCATATAAGTAGAGGATCACCTCTCTCACTTTATCATCATCACTTGTGTGGAATTCAGCCTCTTTTAAAGAGACTCGACTTGTTCTTTGTACTTTGCTACTTGTGGAGATGTGATCTTATGTGGATTTTAGCTATTGGAGATTAATATTTGTTGTGGAGATGTCATTTTGGGATTGAAAGAAGGCATGTTCTTGGATATATTGTGAGTAGGTTTGTTGAATATCTTTTATTGTTATTGCATGTAACAGAATATTGTGAGGGTTTCTATTTTCTTTGTGTATATGTGTATGTTTAAATGAAACACTTGGTAATTATTGCATCCTTTGATCGTGCATCCTTGAACTCCATAGAAAACCTCTTAGACAACATTTTTCTAGTGAATTTATGCACTCAGAAAATGATAGCTAGGATTAAGAAGTGAAAATTAGGGATTTCCCCCTTACTTCATTCAAAGATTTGATATTTTCACAGTTAAAATTCTTAATACTCTATCACCCGTGTAGAGAAAAGGCACTTGCAACCATCTTGATGATCAAAACTCCAAAACATTATCTCGTCCCTCTCTTTCTATAGTTTTGGCCATTCAAGGAAAGTCACTAGTAATAGGGCTTAACGCGAATTCAACTAGGGCTTGAGCGTTTTATCTAATTTCGCACTCTCCCACCTTGCTTGACCATACAAAATTAAAACCTAGCCTATTACACGGTAATCAATTTCTCACTAGGGCCAATGTCATCAACCATAGGTAATTCTATGCCTTATTAAAGCTTCAACTTAGGCCTATTTGAAGGCTTGTCACACCATCAATTGATCATATCTTGTAAATCAAACCTTTTCGTTGTGCTTGAATGTCTAGATGTGCCATTGTTGAGCTACATATTGAAACCCTAGGCTACAAGCCCTTTTTCCTAGGATTCTTTACAAGTATGTTGTTCCTTATCACAAAGAATTGTTCCTTGTTCCAAGTGAGAATTACCTTGATCAAACCTCCTAAAGTATCACCTTGATCCTATCTACCTAGAATACCCTTAGACTAGATGAAAAAAGTGACTAATCTAGTGGAATTGAGCATGGATAAGTCTTGTTGAGCCCGTTATCTAAGAGTAATTACTTCTCAAAGATAGAGAGTCGTATGCTTTGGTTTTAGGTAACGACAAAAAGAAAAAGGGATCCTCCTAAACCCTTCTTAACAATGAGATCGCCCATGTGCCTCATAATATATGGACATCTAAAAACTTAAGATTATTAAAACAGTTTGGTTAGGAGGGGATAAGGAAACTTCTCCTCTATGAAGCCAAAATCGTGCCTTACTCAAAGAAGTCAAATGATTAAAAAAGGGAAAGATTGCTTTCAAAAATCAAAAACCAATGTGTTAAGAAGAAAAATTCTACAGGTTCAATTAAATATGAAGATAAATTTGTCAATGCTAGCAAAATTTTATTAACAAGTAAATCAATTGAAGTATATCATGAAGATATCAATACACAACTAAAAGTTAATGAGGAATGGCCTAAAATTGAGATCAACAAAAAGTATAATATAATTAAAACTTATCAGCATTACAATCATGATAGCCATTTCTCATGTCAGACAACATATCCAACATCCACGTTACTTTTAATAAAGACTACACTTTGTGTAACAAATATCATAATTCAAACAAGACTTCTTTCCTGAAATATACTTGGAGATATAATAAGAGAAGTCTTATTCGACAACTTCATCAATAGAGAATTCCAATAAAATTCAACCTAGGTGGGATTGATGCCTCTACAATGTCCCAAATATTTTCTAATCTTTAGAGATATTTTCAGTATGTTTCCTCTTATGCTTCAAGGACAAAGCATGTGATATATATATATTATATATATAATATATATATAGATATCAATTATTGAACCTTGTAACCTTGCTAAGGGTTACCTCTCTTCCCTCCACATGCATAAATATCAGTAATATTTGTATTGTATCATCAACTTCCTAGCTTCTATTAATTAGAAAACCTAATAACCTTGTAACCTTAACCTTCCTATCTTGTGTTATTGTATCAACTGTTAATATTCCTTAACCACAACAATTGGCAAATTTATTTCTTAGTAAATTTCCTTGTTGTAACTTAATTAGAGATTTCAACATTAGTAAATAAACATCACTACGAGGATTCCAACAGTAAATAAAATTAATCAGCGAAAGCAAACATAAGGCAATCTTACATGCACACACATAATGTCTAACCTTCAAATATGTTACTCACTAAATAATATCTTTAGCATACAAGGGCTCCCTTCTTGGGATAATGGTTGCTTGAGTAAAAATACAAATAGCATAAAAACTAGAAATGATCTAGTTGATCAAACCCAATCCACATCTTGCTTGGGTGATCTGGCTCCTTCTCCCTTGCCACCTCTTGCACTCTTCCTCAAACCCTACACACTTTCATGAAAGTCCTTCTCCACCCAATATTTGAGATGTCACTACCTCATTGTGTCTTGTGCTCAAAGATGTTTCTCCCTTAGCCTAGCCTTCCTTTTCTAAGTTTGATTTATTGACCGAATCCGCAACCGTAATCTCCAAAGTGGTTGATGGTTCAGATTAGATCTCAACTTCACTTGAGATGGATGGTTGAGATTCATCTAATTCACTAATTCAAATAACCTTTGCATTTCATTACATTAACTCATATTTTCTTATAAAAGAAAATTACTTTAACAGTTCTTTTAATTAAAGTAATTTGCGAAACTTAAAGGTCTTTTGCATGACATCACATGTATAGACACTTAGACCTGTGTGAAAGCACGTATCTAATGCTACTATTATCAACACTCCCTCTTAGCAACAAAGACACTTCCTAAAGAGCCATATACAACTCGTTTTCTCTCCAATCTTAACACAATATCCCATGCATCATCATTAACCATAGATTTCCTCCAACTGTCCTGGTTTGTTCTTTCTTCAATGACGCTACTCATTAGTGCCATGTAATTTAGAAACTTATTTGGAGACTTGCTCCCTTTAAATATGCTTTGAGGAGACTCAACATGCTCCTCAGCATCGTTTAATGTCTACATAAGCCAACTACGTCTCTAGACAAAACTACAAGGAGCTACTCACTCCTGCTCCCCACCCGAAGGTTGACTCTGTAAGCTGGAAACCTCTGAGTGTTATTCACCCTTAGGGGGCTCCTACTTCTCATCCCTTATTACTAGCAGTGGAAACTCATGAAACTTCCTAGATATTAGGTTCTCCTAAAACTCAACATCTCTGCTCACAACTATCTTCCTCTGCATTGGTATGATCCTGTAAGCCTTTGAAGTCTCATTATATCTGACAAATATCCCCTTCTCTCCTTAAAGCTCCAATGTCGTCCTCATCTACACAAGCAGATGGATGATTACTAGACAACCAAATATCCTCAAATGTCTTATCTCTTGTTTTACCCCTATGAATGCCTCCTCAAGAATCTTGCCTCCTAATGTCTTATGAGGACTCCTACTTTGCACATATACTGCAGTGCTACATGCCTTTGCCTAAAGAAACATAGGTAGATCTTAGTCATGCAGCATAAGTTATAACATCGACAAAATCGATGATGGATCAATTATTTCTCTATGCAACCTCATTCTGTGGAGGATTACATGACACTGACATTTCCCTCTTCATCCCTACCTACTTGCATAAATTCTCAAAGTAATTGGAGATGTACTCACCCTCATTGTCTGACCTCAAGACCTTGATCTTCTTGCCTGTCTAGTTCTCAACCTAGGCGTTGAACTTTTGAAACCAAATAAAGACCTTATCATTGGTCTTCATGAAGAAGATCCAAGTTTTCCTAGAATAGCCATCATTGAATGTCACATAATATAATGCTCCTTGCACTAATCCCACTAACATCAATGCACACACATTTGAGTCAATGAGATCCAAGATCCCTATGTACCTACTCTCATTGCTTGAAAAAGCAGCCTTGGCATTCTTGCCAACTGCACACCCTCGAAACATGCCCTCCTACTTAACTCTAAAATCTAGCAGACAAGTGTCAATCTCTCTCATGATTAGCAATTCCCTGTAGTGCAAGCGTCCTATCCTCTTGTGCCAAGGTTCACATAGGTTGTCATCGTCATGTACTAATGTCTGAAAAAGTTCTCCCTGAAACTATATAAGTTTCTCTCTCTAACCCCGATGGCCATTGTTGCGTCCGGGCTAGTCCCTTCTAGATGAATGAGAAACTACCCATTCTCGAACATAACCTCATATCCTTTGTCCTCAATCATTGAAACAAGGAGAAAGTTATTTTTCGATCCCAGTACAAACAACACATCCTTAGCTTCCAACATCCCTCTTGACTCTAGCTAGAACTTAATGGTTTCAACACCATTCACTGCATACTTGGCATCATTACCAAGCTCCACATGTAAATCTAAATCTTTCTCCATCAGACTGCAAAATAACTCTCGTGCTTCTATTTATGGGGTGATCCACCACTATGCAAGCACCAAGCACTCTTGGTGATGGTGCTAGTAGATTAACAAATGACAAAATGAGAATTCCTTTTCGAACATCATTGCAAACTCATCAAGCTAAACCACTATTGATGTTGTTGTTAGTTGTGACTTCCCCTTCCCCTTCTTCTTTGAACACTAAGATGCACAGTGCCCATTCTTATGTCAAAAGAATTACTTGAGCTTCCTCAAGTCCTTATTCTTCCTAGTTCAGAGGTTTCCCCCTCATTATTCCCTTTGAAACCCTTCCATTTGACTTTCTTGTCCACACTAACCACATCTAGGTTCTCCTCTCCATCTCCCTACCTAGTGGCCTCATACTCATCATGAGTCTTTCTTGGATGCAGTCATCCCCAAGCCTCTCCCAATTGGGAAGTTTCTCTCAAGCGTAAATTACCTTAACAAATGGTTTCTCTAACTAGGGAAAACCATTCAATGCCATGTTTATGAGTTCTATGTCCTCCACTTTCTCCACAATGGTAGCAAATTAATACCATGTTTGGGTGATCCTCATGAAGTAACTAGCAATGTTATGAAACCTTGACATTTGGATGGAGTTGAGCTTGTTTCACAAGATCATCTTCCTGCTCATGTTATCACGCCAGAAAAGGTCCATTAGAGCCTCAAAGTTTGAACATATCTCTACTCTATGAAATTACCACTACCTAAAAGGTGTTATTAACCCAATAAATTATTCTGATTACTTATACATAGCAAAATTAAATTTTCAATTGAAAGTAATGAATAAAAAGCATACACAGCACCATTCACCAAATAAAAATGCGGCAAAATATACGAGAAACCAATCACACAAATGACAGTTTTTTGGACAAATGTCCCTTGAAAAACCCCAAGATGGGGAAAGCAGTTTTTAGGATGAGGGTTTTATTATTAATCTTCAGCAAATCTGCTAATGAGAAATTACATTTACTACTTGGCTAACACTCATAATTTGATCTTAACTCTAATTGATCAAAATCAACTAGGAAAACTCACATGACCCTCCTTTTGCAAATTGTTAAATTTAGGTATCTTCTATGCTTAGAGCAATTTATTTCAATTTTCATAGTTAGCTCAATATCTTTTCCATATTAGAAATCACATCAGCATTAAAGTAAATTGCAGATAGAACATAAACATAGATCGCAGAAGGCAAGCCAAGACAAGAGGACACAAGATGTGGCGCTAGCCAGGGACAAACCCCAATGTGGTGAAACCCTTGATCAATTCTTCTTATATGTTCTTCAATAGTTCAGCAGAGAGAGAGAGTACATATACAACAAAAGTCAACATTTTGACTTATCTAAATAAGAGCATAGATCATCTTTAATTGGATGATACATGAGGTGGCTGAACTCAGTTGAAGACAAGTTGCTTCAACTGATTCTCCCAGGTGACTCCATCACCATGCTGCACCTATCATTGTGTTGCTCATCATCATCATGTTGCTCTTCACTATGTTGCACCATGTTGCACTCATCATCACTATGTTGGACCTCATAATCATGCTGCACACATCATACTACTACACCTTATGCTGCCACTGTTGTCCCATGTGTCATATTGCACCATGTTGCCACAACTGTCCCATGTACCATAGTTGCACCATGCTAGCCACTGTTGTCCCATGTGGCATACTGTTGTCCCACTATTAGTGATATTGCCATTCCATGTTTGGCATACTACTGTCCCATTTTCTATGCTCCAACAAGCACCATTGCCTAGCTGTCCCATTTGGCATGTTGTACCTTGTTGTTGTCCTAATGAGTTTGCAGCACTATGTTATTGTTGTTTTCCCATGTATCTAGCTACCAACACACCATACAAATGTTGCTCCAAATATGTTTGTATGCTGTTGTTCATGGTTGTTATGGTTAGGGCACTAGGGCAGCCCTAAACTCCTCACGCAGTCCTTGAACAGCCCTCAGGAAAACTGCAGCACACCCTCATGAGACTCCTCCACTAGCACGTTGTCGTTTTGGGCATGTTTGAGCCCTCAACCTCTCTGTGTTGTCCCTATTTTGAGGTGGTTAGGATTGCGGCCTACCACAGTCCCACGATGTCACCTACATCCCACTCAAAATAGGCTTCCCTTACCCTTTCGCTGCCCTAAACAAACCTGTGATCACCCTTCTTCAACTTAGCCTCCAAGCTTAGCTCCTCAGCCCTCTAACAGCGACTCAGTTAGCCTTGAACCAGACCTTAACTCCCTCGTTGCCTTGGCCTCTTCTTGTAGCATCATACGCAACCCTTTCTTGCACCCAAGACACCTCAATAGACCTGCGTCTAGGGCTTGAACAGACCTGCGTCTAAGGCTTGAACAGACTTGCGGTAAGGGCAGATTTAGGACAGCGTTAGGGCTGCTTTAGGACTGCGGCTAGGGCTTGTTAAGGCCTCCTCCATAGCTGCGTTAAACTTCTCCCATGAACTCCTTTAGTTCAACGTAGATCCCTTCCATAGCTTCACTAGCCTATATTCTTTGTTGCGGCTAGGGCAGCCTCCTTTTCTCCAACATCTAGGGCTTTCACTCCTTGATCTCTCTTCCACTAAAACCCAAAACAAGTGGAGAGAAATCAAGAGTGAATTATGTGTTGAAATGACAATCAAGTCAACTCTTTTTATACTAAAACGTTGAGCACATGTGGGTATTATTTAGTTGTTGGCCAACATTGAGGAATTGACTTATAACACAAATAAATTTATAACTCCATGAATACTTATCGGAATCAGATGATATTTAGATCAAGCCTACACCTCTCGATGTGAGGGATCCAAGAAAAATATCAACTGCCATAAATAAGATGACCCACATGGAGTTTGGCCATAGTTGCGAATTTTAATACTCCCTCTCAACTAGGGAGAACTCCATCCACTGATCCATCTCTCTGACTGTACTATCTCTCTCATCAGTGCCCTGCACTGCTCTACTAAACCATGAAAAAGAAGAATTGATCGAGAATGTCTCATACCATTCTCTACTAACCCAAAGTCAATTCCATATGAAGAGTGTGTCATACCACTCCTACTGATCCCAGATCAGTTCCAAAAGAGAGTGAGTTATGTCAGTTTCATTGATCCCAGAACAATATCACGAGAGTTTCTCAAACCACTCATACTGATCCCAGATCAATGGAGGTCATCCTAACATAGGGAGTACGGTAGATACAACGATGCGTCCATTGATAGTAACTCTATGGTCCCTAACCCCATTTCCCTACTCATTGGCCAGATGAGAGGTACTTCCCATGAGTCCTAGACTGCATGGGTAGGAAGCCTTGACAGGAGAACCACTCATCTTGTCCATAAGTCGCCACTGGGTATCACAGGGAAAGGTTGAACCATTCACCCTGTACACAGTGCACCATTAGGGGAGGGTGAGTCACCCTATGGTCGCTTGTTTCTCCAAGAAGTACCCCAAGCCCCCCAAAGCTCCCAGAGCTCAATGCATGCATCATGCAGGACCCTCATAAGAGGGTCTCTTAACAACTCCAAGTCATTTGGGAAAGTCACAAATTTGACCTTTCCCCGGGGCTTCGACAGAATGTCTACGACCTGTACATCAGTCTCAATGTGATGGAGCCTCCTCACTCATCGATGTACCTGTTGATGCCTCAAAAATCGCTGCAACAACACGGGGGATAACCACCCGGTCCGGACCTTAAAGCAGCTCCTTTTCCGTTTGGTGTGGTGGCTCTGACTAGTTTAACTAGGTCCAGTTACCTTCTCCCTATCGCTATTGGTTTATGACGTATCTTTAACTACCAATAGACAGGGATATCAAATCACTTCTTCTTGTTGATCAGGCAAGAGAATTATCCTTAAGCCGATTTGGGTTCAGTGTTAAAAATTTCTGTTTTCCCACCCTGGTTTTCAGTTTCTCCTTATTTCTCCCATGTAGTTAAATGCCCTTTCCCATAACCATACATTCAACAAGCTAAAAAAAATAAATTTGCTGAAAACACAAATTCTGGGAATTTTACAGAATGCTGGAAATTGCAGAAATAAAAATCAGCAGTAATAAACAGCCATTAAAACACATTAAAACACTGATATTTTTGGTCAATGTGACCCTGGAAAAACCCCCTACAACTCTTGGGGAACCAGTTTGAGAGCTCTTCTTTATTTCTGAAACTTTTACAGTAAGAGAAATATTCAGCAAAAATCAGCAAGCAAACTTTTACAACTTATCTCAGCCTTGCTGAAAACTGCCCTGCTGAAACTTCGTTGTTGTTACTCCGCTGCTGAAACTCCGCTGCTGATACTCCGCAGCTCACTGTCCAAAAATCTCCCTTGCTCTCTTGCTCTCCTCTCAATCTGCTCATTAAAGAATTGAATCGAATGTGATCTTTTCCTCCTTTTCCTCCCTTAATATAACTCCAAGTGACTTTTGGGTGATCCAAGTGACTTATGGGTGATCTCTAAATCCAATGGCTGAAATAGATTTAGATCAATGGCTGAGATTAAATGCTCATTTAAATCTCACTTTCTGTTTTTTAATTCACCCACTTTAATAAAGACCCACTTAGTCATCTATTTCCAAAGTCACTTTTCCTTTCTAATTTTTCATTAACTTTATAAAAGTCACTTTAAAATTAGACTTAGTAACTTTATCACTTAAAGTCACTTTTAAATTAGATTTTAACTTTATAAAAATTATAAAGTCACTTTAGGGGAAAAATTAAAATCTTTTAGACACTTTTCCCTAGGCCAAAGATCAAAGCCTAAGGGAACCACCTGTCCTCCGGTACCAAATTTCAACATGGGGTGGGCCACTCAATGATTGCTCGGATTTTCTCCTAGTGTACCTAAACCCCATCATGTCCAATCACATCCCCTAGGTAGAGCATCTTCGTCATGCCTAATTCACACTTGGAATCCTTCGTATGTAACTCATTTTCCTCCAGAATTCCCAACACCTCGTCCAAGTGCCTCAAGTGGTCTTCCCAAGTCTTGATGTAGACTAATATGTCATCGAAAAAGACTAGCAAGTACTTCTACAACTGCTTATTGAACACATTGTTCATACATGACTGGAAAGTCGCGAGAGCGTTGGTTAGCCCAAATGGCATAACCAAAAATTCATAGTTCCTATAGTGGCACCTGAAAGTTGTCTTTTGGATGTCTTGCTCCCGAACTTGAATCTGATGATAGTTGGAACGAAGATCAATCTTCATAAAATATTTCGCCCCTTTCAATTCATCCATCAACTCATCAATCCTGGGAATAGGATATTGGTTCTTGATTGTTCTCTTATTGAAACCCTTGTATTCCATGCACATTTGCAACATTTGGTCCTTCCTCTTAGCCATCACTAC
>APFE031401050.1:0-65706 GCA_000404065.3 Pinus taeda
AAATTATGGACTTTTCCTGGTTAAATTATATAAGCACAAGATTTATGAAGTGCTTGGGTGTTTGTATTATATCTTTGTTCTCTGTGAAGTTGATGCTATATGGTATGCTTTGGTTTATAGTATTACATTCTACATTTTCATTTCTTTTATTTATGTTTTCCTCTATACTATTCTAGTTGTTGGCTTTGGTTTTGGTGATTCAATTCCCTTCACTTATGGGGTCTCATGCATTTCAATGGTCCCATTAGTCTTTTACTTGTCCATCTGTTATGTGTTATCATACCACATGGCAAGAGAAGACACAAGGGGCACCACAACAAGAGGGGCCCCTATGGTGTTTGTGTTTAGGAGGATGCCTAGGAAGCTACAAATATCTATTAGGAGCGGCCCCCCAACACATCCATGAGAAACTTTTAACAGCAAGGACATAAATTCAGCTGGAAAGGGGTGGAATGCAAGACTAAGATGTTGAAGAAGAAATTGGAAATTCGATACTTGATGTGGGGAATTCTATAGCTGGAGACACAAAATATTGTTATCACATCAAGGCTATGGTGGGTAATATCTTACAGGACGAAGATGAAGCTAAGGAGGATGTATTACTATAGTGGAATAAGGTCATGCTCTAGCTTAATTAAATTAATTCCAAGCTTCCTTCCTCCTCTGCTCAAAACCCTGGTAAGCTTGTTGTTGCTCATGTAGGCCTTTAGACTTCTTTTGGTGCTACTTTTCATGTTATAGAATAATAGTTTAATGTTTAGGCATGTATTTTTTTTTGTTTAAATATACCAAATCTTATCTATTTCCCATAGTAAGGCATCACAAGAATATATAGTTTTTTTTTCGCTAGTTTTGATACTCCACTTATTTTGACATTATCCCAAACTCTATGGAGTTTTTTTGTATAGTTTTGTTGTTGGTTAGGTTTATCCACTAGCAAAAAGAACTATTGTGTATTTTGAAATTTCTAGTTAACCAATAGAAAAAATAACTTTAAAAAATAAAAATAATAATGATGGTGTTCTTCCAATGGAGGTTAATCATTTATTATCATTATTGAAAAGATATATTTTATTACTTTGAATAATAATAATAATGAGTGTATTTGAAATTAACATTAAGATACACATAAGTTTAAGGATTTTTTTTCAAAGGTTAAGGGAATCCAGGGAAAATTAAGCTAGCCATCTTAACATGAAACATTTAACTTAAAAAAAATAATATATCTTGAGACATATTTATAATTTATTTTTAAATAAACACTAAAACATTATATTAGATAAAAGGGTTGAATCCTAAAGCTTATAGTATAAGAGTACAAAAAAGGTTGTTTGCCATTTAAATAAGCTTCAAGGGGCCCATTGAGATTCTTAAGAAGAGACATTGACCATATAAGGCTACATACAATATCCAAAAAAGGAATTGAAAGTGCCAAGCAAATAATGATTAGAACATACTATATATTCAATTCTAGACATATCAACTCTGTAGTTGGTCCTAGTGTGTTGTTGCGTCCAACACTGAAGTGTTCCTATCAAGCTTCTTCTAAATGCATGATGGCATCTAAGGGTTCTGATTCTAGTTTCCATTATAAGAAAGGGGAACCAATTGTAATCGTGACTAGAGAGGGCTAGTTGTGGATGAGGATGGATATGACTTTCCTAATTATATTGTTGTCATTGATAAATAGCCTTGTTGCAATTTATGAACTACATTCTCCAATGTATCTAAACTCTTCTTCTATTGAAGTAACATTCCCATCATAATTTCATGCTCTATATTGGTGCTAGAATCTTGTTTATTGGATCCTTCAAAATGTAACCAAAAGAAGGGTGATGTATCATTTAGGCCTGATTTTGTGGTCCAGATTTATGAGGGAATGAAATGAAACATGAATTCAAACAAAAACATGAAGATAAAAAAAATGGACTTCAATTAATATATAGGAAATGTTGAAAAATGTTTACATGCATAATGAAAGAAAACTAGCATGCTTATCTTTGAGAAGAGATGTGATGACTACATGTCATTTGAATTGTGTTATAATGATGCTCTGAGGCCTTTTTATCATGAAGAAACAATGAGAAACTATAAACATAAAAAAACCTAACCCTAGGAGACGATGCACCAAAAGCTTATGGGACCCTATGGAGCTAGTTGGAACGTCTACTTTCCAGGGTCATAAATTTGGCATACGATCTATGTTTGGTGCGGTCGATAGCCCATTAGAAAGGTCTATCTGACAACAACAAATTATGATTGAAAATGTGACCCATCAACTCACATTTTCTTGTTTTCCTAAAAAAACGTCATTTAGCACCTCAAACAGCTCTGAAAGTTTAGGACTTGAAAACTTCCAAAAATAGAAAATTGTCAAAATAGGAAACTACATTGAAAAATAAGAAATTGATAGGAAACAATGTTAGGGGTCCAAGTGGAATAGGCGGGTGGCCACAATATCCACCTGGATTATCTAGTTATTATAGGGACAGGAAGAGTTCTAGAATCTTAATACAGTCCATCAAATCTAGACCCAAAGAAGGAGAAAATTTTGGTCACAAAATCTAGATAAGATGGCTTGATTGGATGAGAATGATTATAGGGATATTCTAGTACTCAATTGACATTACAAAGAGGTCCAAAGAAAAAATTGGGGAAACAAAGGAAAATACAATAAGAGAGAAATTGAAGCCAAAACACAAAGGAGAAATTGAAGTGAGTAATATAAATGAAAAAAAAAAAAAAAAATTGATTAAGAAGCCTAAGAATACCTAGGTTCTATACCAAAGATCCAAGTGACATCTATGAGGGAATGAAACCTAAAACCAAATGGGAGGTTGATGTAGACCATACACTCAAAAATCTTATAAACGTTAGTACTCATTTATGCATGCCCACTCAATCCACAACAATCATATTTATATAAATAATGAGGATTTTATTGAACTATCAAAGAATGGTTCCTACCCTCCATTTCTAGAAATATCAAATCCAATCCCTTGTATATATCTAACTATTCCTAAAACTACTCAACTCCTCCAACTATATGATTAATTAGTACATTGGTTATATCACATGTTATATGAAAGAAACAACTTCATTTCTATGTATCTTATTCTAGACAACACTATACCTTACTTTGGGAAATACAATTTAAATATTGCTCCCACATCAAACTTTTAGGGAACAAAAATTCTCCATGAAATCTTGTCCATAAAGTATTCATTGTTGCCACCTTCACTCGAAATTTTGAAATAAATTTAGGTGCATATAGAATGCTTTCTTCAAATATTTTCCTCTTGGACAGCAAGGTATATTTGCTAGATGTGGACATTTTTTACTTCTCATTTTTACTTTAATGTTTCATATGAAAACTTGATTTGTATTGAAATTGATAATTACAAAATTATAACAATTTCTTCTGCACAACTAAACTCTTTTCATTACTTGCCTCTTTAGTTTTCACCTTCAATCTAATCTTGTCTTCTTTGTTTACACATGCACATGAAGCAAACATGTTAAAGAAAAAAAAATTCATTAGGATTATGAATCCCATCCTCCATTGTCAAAATGACTTCCATGTAGATAAATTCCAAGAAAACTTGAATGAAATTTGTATTCTTATTCTTTTGTCTTCCCTTCCTTTTTTTTCTGCATATATATGATCCATTATATCATTTTGTCATTAATATCCATGAAATTGTACCTTCTTTTCTTTTTTTTGTTCCTCATTTCTCAACTCCATAAATACTTTCTCCTCCACAACTTGCTCACAACAATCTTTACTCATACCATTTTCAACATCAATTTGATATGTTTCATGTGAAAACCCCTTATTTTCTCTCAAGACAACTTCTTGCTTTTCATTCTCATATTTTTGATCTATTACAATTTCTTCATTATTTCCTTCCATGACAATCTCTTTCTAAAAATTCTCTTTTGTAGTCAATATCATTGGATGTTCTATACCTATCCTTGTCAACAATACTTCACTAGGAAATTCATTATTCATCAAATTCTTATACCCATTTAACAAAATATGATTTTCAAAAGGAAGATAAGTTACCTCAATATCCACAACAACTGGACTTGGCTTTCTAAGCAATGTATAACTTGTCTCATCCTATGTCAAAAATTATTTCTCACTCATTATCAACACTTCATTGATGGTCTTTGTTGCACCTTCATCCTTCATTGGTAACAATGTGTGTTCTTCACCATCCTTTTCAAAGATATATGCATATTTCTTCTCATTGTGGTTTTCTTTGTTATCAAATTTACATGGTCCACCTAATAAAACATGACAAGCATCCATATATATTACATCAAAAATAATTTATCATGATAACTTCCTATCTTAAACTCTACTCTACATTGTTCATTCACCAAAATATAATGTTCCTTATGTAACCATGAAACTTTATAAAGCATAGGATGAACAAATATTTCCAAACCCATCAAGAGATACAATTTTTTTTGTACCACCCCCATCAATAATCATTTTGCAGCACTTACCTTTTGACTTGCAAGTAGTTATGAACAAATTTTTTCTTCTTTTGTATAGATGAACTTCTCTTGGAATTTGAGTTTGACTTAGAGTACTTCCTTCTCTTTCTTCATCAACCTAAATTGAATTATTCTCATCATGTTTCCTCTTACTTATAAAATAGTTGTTTTTGTCTTCTAGATAATGAGTTTGTTTCTTGGACACCTTTTCCTCTGAAGTGCAAGTTGGTAAGCTTCCTCCACTTTTCATGGAGATAATAAACAAATTTCATCATGAATTCTTAAACTTAGACCATTTATACACCTTTCTAATTTTTCCACATCTTCTTCTATGTGACCTTCCCTTATAGTCAACTTGTAAAATTCCTCCATATAATATTTTACATTCATTTCCTTCTGTCTCAAATTTTGAAGTCTCTTGAATAACTATGTGTAGTAGTCCCTTGGCATGAATTTACATTTCAACTTAGCATCCATTTTATCCCATGATGTTATATTTTCCTAACCTTTCTTTCTAGTATTCTTTCATTTTGAACGTTATCCTAACAAAATGAGATATGTCCTTTCAATCTTGTAACATCAAACTTAATCTTTTTGTTATTTTCTAGCTCCTCATATTCAAAATATTTATCCATGGCTTCAATCCAGTCAATAAATTCTTCTACATTAAGACTTCCTTCATACATAGTAACTTCTAATTGAGGTTTGCAGCTTACCTTCATGATCGCCTTTACAGTCCTGTCTTTAACACTTTCCTACTTTTCTTTTATTACCATGTGTTCTTGTGGTTCTTTTTCATCACTTATGTAACCATCTTTGGTTCCTCCTCTCTAAGCCATCTATATGGTTTGCAAATGTTCTTTCATGTTCCTCATCTCTATAATTATTTCGTTTGTTTTTCATTTCTTTCTCTGACTTCTTCTAATACATTTTATATTAAGTTTCGTCTTTGCAAGCTTTTCTTTCATGTTCATTCTTTTCTTTCTTAAACTTTTCTTTCACTTCACTATCCATTTGATTTTGTCAAGCCATTCAATTTCTTAGCCTTATTATGCTCACCTTTG
The DNA here is from genome assembly GCA_000404065.3 of Pinus taeda. Taxonomy (NCBI): domain Eukaryota; kingdom Viridiplantae; phylum Streptophyta; class Pinopsida; order Pinales; family Pinaceae; genus Pinus; species Pinus taeda. The sequence goes on from APFE031401050.1 coordinate 5,571, forward strand.
TTGTGGCTACAATGTGCCTCTCCTTTATAATAAGTCTATTTCACCCTGCTAACATAATACCTCACCTAAGTTTTTCTTTGAACCTGATCTATTGATATCTATTTTGGTCCTTAATTTCTTTGGACTCTCTTTTTGAGCTTTACCTACTCCTTAGTGTTTTTTGTTCAAGCTTCACTAGCTTGAAGACTTCTTACCACCAAAATATTCTTCTATCTACTTACATTTTCCTGTGTTTTTTACTTTTGTCATAGAGTCAACATCTTCATTGTTCTAATTTATTCATAAAACCTTCATATATTTCAATAAAAATACTCTTCATGAATATATTTCTCATTAGAATTAACCAAATCAAACAAAACACCTATTCTAATAACTTGACCTAATTTACAAGTCTAATAACTTGACCTAATTTACAAGTGTCTCATACCACCGAACACACACCCCTCTTCTTACATCAATTAACTTCTTTGATATTTTAACCTTTAACATTGACTTTAATTAACCTAACATGATTTTTAAACACTCATTTTCGATTTTGTTTCCAATTATATCTCAATTTCCGTTAAACATTGACTCGTTACTTCTTGGGAAAACTTTACCATAAATATCGACCTTAAATGATGGATGACTTTAATATATTTTAAATATTTAATAATAACACTATTCACTACTACATAACCATCATTTTAATAAACAAGGAGCCACTGCCGTGGCGGTAGTCCCTGCCGGGGTCTGCAGGGACAATACAATATAAACTCTTAAAATTGTAAGTACTGAACATATTTTTTAGAATCTATGAAAGACATGTTTAGATTCTAGAAAAAATATGGTAGCCCAGTTCTAAGTGCAAGAAAAGATGACATTTGTAAGGTTCAAATCAATAACAACAAAGATGAGACAACAGGTTATCATACCTTATGTGTCAATTTACAGCCTTTGTTCATTTCATTCCTGTCAATCTTGATCTAGATAGAACATAGGAATAATTGGAAGAAGCATATAATAAATTACAATAATGCACAACCCAACTGGAAAAAACACAAGCACAGACCATGCTACAACAAAAGCACAAGAAACTGCCTCAATCTTTGAAAATGACCCAACCCAATTTGGAAAAACACAAACAGAAATCAAGCTATATCACAAGCACGAGAAACTACCTCAATCTAAAAATGGGATATAGACATTTCAAATTCAAGCCTAAGAATATGAACTCTAAAATTGAATCTCACAATTATAAGAAATTAAGAAAGACTAGAAATTAGCCTTGTCAACGTAAATTTGAATTCACGATTTCTAGACGAAGATCACACTTACAAAGGGAAAATGTGTTTCTCCCCCTTCTACATCATTACATAGATACATCAGCATTGTTGCAACTCTTTGGCTTCGTTTCATAGTTACTTAGATACATCAGCATTGTTGCAACTCGTTACTTAGATACATCAGCATTGTTGCAACTCTTTGGCTTGGTTTCAAGTTGAATTGCACAACCAAATATGTGTTCTCAGCATAAAATAAATTTCTAAAGTACAGTTGGAAAGAAATATTAGTTTGAACATCTATAAGTAATCCAAAACTTCAAAACAAAGGTTTAAAACTTCAAAACAAAGGTTACGGGACATTGGCTAACTCATAACGTTGGCTAAATACAATCTACAATGAGACAAATATAGTTACATTAAAATTTAACTGCATACAGTAGAACCTGCATAAGTTCTCCATTTTCTATTGGTACTTGAAAATAAACTGAAATGGGCTTCTCAATTGCCTTTCAGATAACAAACAAAATGAAATAAAATCAATCATTTGTACCAAATTGGCTAGTAAAGCTTATAACAGAATATCATGATATACAATTACAAAATATGTACAACATGATGGATATGTGCATAATGAAATTACATATATAGAATAAAGAAAATGAATATGCTCGATATGGATATGAATATGAATATGATTATAAAATGAATATGCTCGATATGAATATGAATATGAATATCGATATGAATATAAATATGAATATGATTATGATTATGATTTCGACTAGCTTTCTATTGACCATAATTCTGACTCTGTTATGAAATTTCAAGAACTCCGATATGATTCAGAGCGAGTGTATAAATTTGATACTAATTAAACTTTATATTAATTTCGAAAACTTCGATATGGTTTAAAACGAATTAATAATCTTAAGACGCTTTACAGTGGCCGCAACTAACCGAGACTTACCTATTTTTTTTTTTTCAGTACAGAAGAAGTAAGGCAGAGCCGTATATAGAATTTATTTGTCAGAATTATCACCATATTCGTATCACGGCATTTTGAACCAGGGTGGGGGAGATTATCATTAATCCCTCCCAACAACCCCTCTAGTTTATATACATTTAAAAAAAAACTGGAGTTTCCTATTTTTCAAAATTTTCAAATTTTTTATAATTTGCAAAAGTTTCAATTTCTTTTCAGTGACATGAATGGATCTATAGAATAATTAGATTATCAAAATTATTTTCGCTTCACCCCAAAATCTCATCGATCATATTGTGAGGACTGCAGGTCTTTTTGTTTTTAAAGCAACATTGATGCTTTTGTATTCTTTGTCAAATCGATTCCCCGGCTAGCGAGGCCAATACAATCATTCCTGCTTTGTATTTCGGCACGTAGTACGAAACTCATTTTCCAGAATTGTGAAACACACAAAGAGGAAATGTCGGTGTTCAATTAATTTGCTCTCTTTGTTATGACTCTCTGGAATACCAACGCGACAATGGATTTTTCTGACAAGGAGAACCACTTGTAGTTTTTCTTCCTGCGCACAAAATTGGAATCAACGACAAGGTTTGGAAAAGGTTACGTGGCCACATTTGGTTAATTTCAATCATGCAGGATTTTAATCGACAAATTATCAAAGTTGACCATTAAAGCGAGGCTGGCAATGTAAAAGAGGGAACAGTCGTCCTTTCTTTCTTTTTTATTGCATCTATGGCTATGACTGGGTTACATCAATAGAACGTACTGCAGCAAGATATCTATAATATAATTAAAACAATTGACAAAATATCCACATAAGTCGGAAATGCATTGTTTGAATGACTTTGCCCAATTTTGTTGCTAATGTATTTTATAATCGAACTAGTTTATTACTAGTTATTACTTGCTAATGCAGTGTAACTCATGACTGTTATTCAAGAAAAAATAAAAGATACCTGTAATTAGGGTTTAAATAGGGTAGTATGTAAGAGCTTATACTTCTAAATTTCAGATAGTTAACCTATTCTTTTACTTACAAAGAAAACGAATTATAAGCCCAACAAAAGCAGTTTTAAGGCATACTGTAACAACTAATTCTAATCACGGAATCGCCAGAGATTACCTTAATGGATTTAAGGGCATACTGGAGCCTGGGATTGCACTCATTGAATGGCCAGCGTCTACATTAATGGATTTAATTAGCATTTTGACAAAAGATCCACATACGTTGGAAATCTGGGGTTCGGAACGAGTCTACCTGTTGAATAGAGGGAGTTTGGACCATACCAGAGTTTACTTAATGAAGAACCAGATGGGTTGCTGATACAACTCAGTCCGCTTCAGAGCATCAACGTCTTAGTGGTGTCGACAACCATGTTAAAACTGCTAATACACATCCCCCAATAATTCAGCTACACTTCATCGATGTTGTTCCCGCCTCCCTGTACTCTAGCTATAAATCCACATGATGAACCAATTCTGTCATTCATATAGGCTTCAATAATTTAAGGCGAGCACAACGAAAATCCATGCTAGTTCCTTCCGATGCCGAGTTTGGCACAGAAAAGCAAATTGTACAGTAAACAATAAACAGAAAAGCTTATGATCCAATATATATTTCTGTTGGGAAGAATAATGAGATGAATATAACAAAAGCTTACCTGAGTCCGTATTGAAAAGATTATAATGGCTACTAAACGAGATATTGGCGATGTAGGCAAGGAGGCATACTGGGCATACGGTGGGGATTCTGTACGCTGATTTTCTTACAACCAGGTGCAAACCCACCTCCGCGGACTAACATTTGCTTTTTGGATTCACATGGAGTATCTATACCAATTCTAAAGTTTGGAGAATCCGCGGGTTTCAGTATAGGGCATTATAACAAGTGGCACATGCAGCATGCAGGACACTGCATGCAAGACACGAAGAACAGCCGAAAACAACTTAGGATAAATGAAAACTTAGGATAAATGAACTTGTTTGCACATCGGGTCAAGTGAAGAAGAGGTACCAAAAACAACTTAAGATAAATGAAAACTTAGGATAAATGAACTTGTCTGCACATCGGGCCAAGTGAGGCCGGCAATAAGAGGGTAAACTGAAAACTTTGGTTAAATTTTTCTGGCGAACAAAATGCTCAGCATAAAGTTTGGTTAACCAGTAAATAACCCGTAGAAATGAATGGTCAACGAGCATTTTAATAGCCAGTCAACGGCGTATCGAACGCTATAGTCCCTACTATGCCGGAGGCAGGGACTAATAACTTCACTCAAAATGCCCTTTCACTTTAATGATGGTTAAAATATTTACCGCCTTTTCAGACTTTGTAATTAACTTTTCATGACTTAAGAAGATAATAATAAAAAATATTAGAAAAGTAACTTTATGCCCTATGCGATTCTCCTAACTTTATATCTTTTATCACATACTTATCCATGTGTAAAAGTGAAATAAACCATCTGTATTTTTCTCTCTTTTTTCTTACCATATATGTATTTGCTTTTTAAGGGTTATGTTTTTGGTGTTCATTTTTCAAACTAATCTCGATTGGTTAGTCTAGATGGAAAAAATCTACCCACCACTAACAAAATATCGCCAAACGTATATGATCATTTGGACTTTAGCCATTCACGTAGTGTATCACCTTTAATTTTAACTTTTACCTATTCCCATCTCCATCGTCTTTAACTTTTAACTAATGCATTTGAAATTATACTTTATAGGTTATAATATATATATTCTCAATGGCTTCCAAAAGTGTTAAGATACACAAAAGAATAGAATATATTTATGATATTATTACACATATGTTATAGTGAAAGAAAGATACCAACTTAAATGGTGGAGAAGAGGAAATGTGTTTATGTTTGCAATATTCTTATATTTGACACTTGTATCTATGTTTGTTGACACATGTTGCTTTTCTTAGCTAAATCATTTTTTTTCAATCATATCACTATGTCAAAATCTTATATACATATTATATCCAAGCTATAACATGTAGGGTAATGAGGAGAAACATTAGTCTTTAGATATCTAATTAGTCTATAAGGCCTTGGATAGACAGTGATTATGCAGGTTGTTAAAGCACTCCTACATGTTGAGTTACTGGTTCAGTTCCCAGCTTTATTAAAATGTTATTCTTGGGCATAACCATGATATAGCCTCAACAACAAACTTACCAAAAAAATATCCAATTTAAATGATTCTTAGTAATGACAATGTTAATTTAAATTTGTTAAATATTAGTTTTTACCTAAATATATACATAAAACATTTTAACCTATTGAAATAATATAAGTTATTTCCATTTATATTAATAAACTTTAACTTTAAAGTCAAATTTCATTTTCCATTAAATAATAAAAAATTATTTAACATTTTATGAAATATTTGTGGAACCAGTCATCCTCATTTCATGGGAAAAAACAAACTTGTTTTTGAATTAATGCATGTGTGCCGCATATATTCGAAAATATGAATGGTATCCATTTTTTTATAAAAATTTAGTTGTATCAAAATTTTAAATAAAATATTAATAATTAGAATGAGAAATGTATATGTTTATATATAGAAATTTAAATTATAAAATAAAAAATTATGATATGATTTGTTATAGTTTTTAAATTATAATTATATTAATATTTGGTTTTTGATAATAACATTTTATTAATTAGTTTTAGAGTTTTCAAGTAATTTAATTGGTACTAGTGAGTTTAATTGGAAATGGTTTTGTAAGTTTAGTTGTTAATATTTATGTTATGGATTATTATACTAATTATGAAATGATAATAGTAAGTTTAATTGATAAACATTTTAGAAATTTAATTAATAATAATTTTGATATGAATTATTATATAATTTGGTAATAGCCAGTTTAATTGGTAATGACTTTGTCAGCGTAATTGATAATAGTTTTGTTATGAATTACTATATTAACGATGAACTAATAATAGTTTAATTGATAATGGTTTTATAAATTTAATTAATTTTAATTTTGATATGAATTATTATGTAAATTATGAGTTTATAAATTTAAATTGAATGCATGGCAAGTTCATATTAAATAAACACACTTACTCATTAACTAGTAATTGCACCAACTGTTGCAAATGAAATGTCATAAGGCAATGGCGTAAGAAAGCATTAATAGTGAATGTGTGATCTTTGACATTTAGAGAAAAAATCCTAGATGCGGTTAATACTCAAAACCAATTTAAAATTTTGAAAGCATACAAAATATTAAGAACTATGTTTCTCTGTTGTATAAGTCAAATACAAAACAAAAGAACAAAATGCAAAAAATCAGTGAATTGAAATAAAAATGCATATGGGCCAGCGTTATTGCAGTCTGTATCATGTCATCATATAGTTGGAATCCAAGGATTTTGCAGGATTTGGTTTTCCACTTACAAAAAAGGAGCAAAAAATGTAAAAAACTCTAAGAGTTAAAGACCATACATGTTACTTCAACAAACATGAAGTAATCAAAACTACAACACCTACTCAAATAGAGAGTTTATTCATATGAATTGGATAATTGATCGTGTGTAGGAGAAATGAGGGCACCTCGAGCCAAAGTGTCAATCTCATGGCAATGTTTGCTACATTTTAACATTTGAGCTATAAATGTTGATAATGGGCATTCACATATCTATTACACATTATAATAGAGTTAAAATTAAAAAAAAATTAATGGTGTAAAGTTCACCGTCATAATAAAACTATAGAATGTGTACTCCAACCACCATAATCGAGAATATAGTTTTGCCATAATGGTATTTGGCTAACTTGCAGGAAGTTGAACCCAAGTGTTAACGTTTCTCCAAGAAACGTTTTAATCCTTGATTTATCAAATAAATGGCATTTATAATCCATGTCACACTCAACCACAAGAGTATTCTCAAAATAAAATTCTAACTCAATCTTTTTTATTTATGTAATTATAAACCTGCCAATTATGCTTAAGTGAAGTCCAAGGATAATACCCCAACTTGAAATTTTTTCAATTAGTTTTTTGTGTATTATGTATAATTAGTTATGAATCATTAACAACAGTTGTAAATATTATCATATTAATGGAACTTCTTTCAAATTAAAATGAAAACATTGATTTGCAATATTCAAAATTTATGAAATAAAAACATAATTGACCCAATACTCCATGTTCCTTTTAAATCTTTTTCAAACAGTGGACAAACATCCCTCCAATGTTACACATGCATAATTTTGGCCCTCTGAGGCGATAGTCAACCATTCTTCTTCAATATTACATTAGAATTCATCCAATTTGATTTCTTCTAAGCCTTTCCTACTCTTGTAACTTGTTTTTAGGTGTTTTTAATCATACTCACTAATGTGAGTTTTGTCAAGAAGTTAGTGAATAATCCTTTCATCAAATAATCATTCTGTAACATGTAACCTGTAAGACAATTAACTTGTAACCTATAATTTCTCTTCTATGAAAATTTTCAATTAGTTAGTTTGTGCATGCTTCCCTACTGGTATTTTCAATTTATCCTTTAGCATTTGGATTTCTACATATTTCTTCCTAACTACAGCTTTCGCTGGATTTGAATCATTTGGGTCAAATCCCACATCCAAAACTCGTTGTTGTAGTTCTAATGCAATCAGCTGCCACACTCTGCATTACACTTTTTCTTGCTTTGGTTGTGTATCAATTTTCATTTTAGTTACTAGCAGTCTATCCATTTCAATAGTAACTTTGAGATAATCAATATGTATAATTTCATTTGTTTGTTTAACTAGATCTATTTTATCTCTTGGATGAATTTGATCTAATTCAAGGCTTAGCTCAAAGACAACATAATTTTCATGAGATTTTCTTGTTTGTCCTTTGGCTGCAATAATGATAACTTGAAAACATTGAGTTCATGATTTAGAGCTGAAATTAATAAATGTCTCCCTTTATCAGTTATTTGAGACTGCAATTCTTTATTATAATCAATAGTTCATTTTCTATCTCTCCATATTTTAATATCAAGCTAATTGATCTCTCTTCACCTGTTTCAATCCTTTGGATGATTGTGTTAATAGGGAATTGTTGAACAACAAACATTCCAGTTAACTCAAGTTCTTGATCTCTCTGGGTTTATGAAGATTCTCCGTCAATGATCATTTTCAAAATTTTCTTTTGATTCCCTTGGTCTTAATGTTGATCAATTTCCTGTATACTCTAAACTCTTTCTTGCCAAAATATCAACTATTTGTCCAACTGCTTATTCAAAGTGTTCTTCTTCATAGACTTCCAAATTATCCTTTCCCATTCAAGATGATATTCATTTTCATAAGAAGTTATTTTATGTTCTTGCCTCCTTTGAGAAATAATATGTACAGGATCATATCCCTACTATTGGTCTTTATTTAAACAATACTAACTTCTTACGATAAGAGGGAAGATGGCCTGTGTAAATAATTTAGCAGTTCAACTTCTAGATAATATATCAAGAACCATAAAATCACACTCCTCATTTTGATTCATGAACTTAGAATTCAGTGAGTGATGAAGGCCTTTGTCAAAGATGGAAGGTAAAAATTTCTCAAATGACTTGCTAACATTAATTGTCATATTCTCCATCCAAAACCATTCAAATCAAACTCCCTACAATTGGATGTTATACTGGTGTCATCATTAGAATTCAATTCTAATTCTTCAGTGAGCTTGGAAATTTTGTTAAATATTATTGAAGGACTTTCATCTTCATCCCTATGAAGCCCTGCCAATTCACCCTTGTGAAAAAATTCACGCAGAGAGAAGCTCCTACACACTTCTGGTTTAATTATGTGTTGTCCTACACATGATCCATTTACTTCCATCTGTTTTTCCCTTGCATCAGACATGCCATATCCATTTTCTTTTGTTTGTACCTGTTGACAGTGTTGGACCCACCAACATTAAGGGGATATCCTCGATATGAAGTCCCAACTAGACCTCACACCCTTTGGTGTAGGAGTCCCATCAAGTATGATGACTCAGTTTCCATTATCTAAAATATATGCCTTAGCTCTCGCTTGTTAGCACATGAGAGTGGTATAATTAGTCTTCAAACAATGAGGTTCGTGTGCCTGGTGAGTGTTTAGTGTTACTTGTGTCTAAGTTCTTTCACTGTAGAGGGAGAGGGTGAGAGCGAGTCTCTCTCAAGTTGAAAAGGAATATTCCCAACCCTGTTAGAGACACACAACACAACAGGACATGCACAACTTCCGGTGGAGTAGTCCACATGGATGCAACTGTCACAAACACTAAGTGAACATATATCACGTACAACACCCAGCGGAATATTCCACACAGGCGAGACAACATTAACAATTGATACAACACATTTCCAATAGCATATGCACTAAAACAACCAAAAATAGTTCATTTGTCTTAATATAGGTTAAAGCAACATGTGTTACAAGTGTCCAAAGAACTACAAACAAATACAATACATGTGTGAAATGTGTTGGCCTGTTGACAAACTTTTGAATTAATTGAAAGTTCCAAAACACATTCGTACACCATACATCACTAACACCGATAGTGGGGCATTGGAGCCACCGCTTACCCCTCAAAGAAAATACTATAGTATCTCAAGGCTATGTGGGAGGAGCCAAGGTGAAAAGTATTTTGCATGTACAAATGAGGGTTATATATAGCCAATGGTCAGCTTGACCCTTGTGACTCTTCGACTTCCCTCATGATTGTTTGACTTGCAAGCCTCTTCAGCTAACATGACTCTTCAACTTCGTATGTGTGTCTCTTGGAATTCCACGTTACATTACATTGATTACAGAAGTATGACCCATAGTAGTGATGTGGCCGAGACGACTCATGACATGACTCGACATGACAGTGTTGGTATGTTCATGTTGATGGCGATGTCCATGTCGAGCTGCAATCCTGTTGAATGATTAGTGTGCTCTTGGTGTATCATAGCTTCACCTTCACATGGAAAGGTGTGCAGAGTCTTCGATGGTCTTGGTGTTCGCTTGATGTTTCACATGCATGTATCCCCTTCACTGGTACTTGGCATGCTTCATGTGTTCATCCGTTCACAAACATGTCTCAAAGCTCCTTGTTCATCTCATTCTTCGTTGCACCATGTCTCATCAATGTACCTGTATTTGTAATCATTCATGATGAGACAACATGAAATCCAAAAGTCCCATAGTCTACCATGATGCATCATCTTTCGTTTTTGGGTGCTGGTGACCGGGAGAGAGGACAAGACTTTGAAATTGTGCAAAGCACATTTCAGGCCTGGATGTGGGGCTCTGAGGCAATGTCAAGAAAAACTACACAGAGGTCACTGAGAGGCTAGTTTGAGAAGTTCGAGACAACAGTGAGTGTAATTTTCCAAACTTAAACAAACAATGATATACAAAAGCAAATGCGATTCATACACAAAAAAATTAAATGAACAACAAATGCTCAATACATAATAGAAATGAGAACCAACCAATCCATTTTATTAATGGAGTGGAGCAAGTACAATAGTGTGGAAAATTCACTTGGGCTTGCCTCAAGGGAAATCTTGACAGAACCCAGGTGTCAAACAATAATCTCAATGTTGGAAAGAACTGTTCCTCTAATGTGTTGTGTTGTCTCCTAGTAACTACAACTACTAGATGGAAAGGAGCTGCAAGAAACCTTACCTCCATTGCCCAAAAATTGACGAAACTTCAGCCACAAAACCCTTGGAAAAAACCAACAAAAACCCAAAATTGGTTTGGCCCAATTTGGACTTCCCAAAATTGACCCAAAGGCACTGTGCAATCCTTAGCAATTCTACAATGTCTGTTGCAAATATACATCTGGAAAACCTACCTTCAGTGCTTAGAACATTCTAAAACTTTATATTTTGGATCCTTGTCAAAAACCCAAAAAAACCCAAAAATGGTTAGGCTAGATGTGGACCTCCGAAATTCGACCTCTTCTATGGCCCACGCACTCCAAACAGCTCTAGAAATACGATCTGCAAGGAATGACCACAAAGTCTCCAAGCTCTGAAATGGAAGAACACACCACTTCAAATATCTCCTCTAACCTCCACGTAAAAGCTCAACCTTAAGGACAGATACTCTACCCACAAAATGAGCTCCCACACACTGCCTCTATGCTGGCTTAGGTAGTGCGAAAGTCACACTGCGAAGCTAGAAGCTCAATCAGCTCCCAAACTCTCCTAGATGCTGAAAATTCTCCCTAGACTCCTCTCCAGAAAATATCACATCAAATCTCCACTGTTAAGCACCACCAATGAAGTTGGCCTCCTTTCCACTATGTGCCCCAGTAATATGCACAACCTGGAAGGGAATGCTACTATTGGGAATCACAATGTGATCCTCCTCCTGAAGAAATGAGGAAAACCTTCCTAGGGTGGCACTTGAAGTCCACTAAAGAAAGGGTGAGCTCTTCACTTGAAGAACTCGTGCTAAACAGCCAGTGACTCAGCTAAGCGACTCGAGCAACCAAAGACAAATTGGTATACTCTAATATGATGATTGAAATGAGGAGAGCTACCTTCCTTATATAGATTTCGTGGAGCACTTTTTCCCTCCATTTTCCCTCCTTCGTGGGTCCCTCACTAAGCCATCAATTTTCCCTTTCATGCAATTCAAACTTTTGGCTTAGGAAGTGCTTATTTTCCTTGTGTGAACAAAACCAAAATAACCTACTTCTAACTCCTAAATCTACTAATAAAATCGAATGGGCCCCATCTCCTCCAAAATTGGCCCTAAAATGTAGAAATAAATCTTGTTCCAAAATAATTCAGGAAGGGACATTACAGTGAGATTCTGCGGGATATACCTCAGCTAGGAGGAAAAACTGTGCAATTTTTCCAGGGAAGGCAGTGTGGGCAGAAGGGAGCACTGGAAGTGAAAATTGTGTATATTTTCAAAGGAGGTTGGGTGCGGGCTGCGGGAGCTTGCTGGCCAAAACTGCGCAGAACTAGGAGACAGTCATGTAAGATATGTATGTGCAGTTTTCGAGCTGAGGAGGGTGTTGGGCAGCTAGTGGATAGTTCAGGAAAACTACATAGTTTTCAGGAGGAGTAGTAGGTTGGCTAGTAGGGGGACTGACTGACAAAACTGCACAATTTTCAGAGACAGTGTAGTGACAGGCAGTGGGTGCTTGTCCTTGTTTTCTGCGCAATTTCTTCAGTCAGTGGAGGTAGGCATGCTGATAGCTTCTACACAATTTTAAGGAGGAGTGAAGCCCAGGGTCACTGATTGATCGAATTCTCCGGTTGACCAGCGAGAGGCTTGATGAATAAGCTTGCGAGAAGCACAAATTGATAGATTCTTGGGAAACTACTGCGTTGTTCTGGGTGACAATAAGCCAGGACAATTCCAAGATTACACAGTGCAGACTGCTTGGGAGGCAGCCTCAAGCTTTGCGTAATTTTGGGTAGTAGTACTTGGTCATTGAGGGCTAAGGCTGCGAGTGCAGCTTAGTTGAGGTCTAGCTGATGGAGGGTGGTCTGGTCAACAGATTTTCAAAAAATGGTTAAGTGTGTTAGCAATTGAACTCGTGTATGCATGACCTTGTGAACACACACTCAACATGACTTGACAACAAGACACCTCGAAACAACAAGACAACATATGTTCAGTGAGACTGACTAAAGGGTTTGAGTGACAAGTGCGACACTTGAAATAGGTTGATGGATGACCGGGATGAAACTTGCGCGATATTGCATACAAATTCGTCTGTGAGTGTGACAGATGCTTACATAGCGAATACAACTTGTACACACGAATATGGACCTTTAACATAGCCAAAACAAGACTGAAAGCATGACATTGCAACCAACATGCTAAAAGACGATTAGTGAATGATTAAGCAAAGAGGGTGTAAAGACTTGACACGAGCTCATGGGATGAGGCTAAGTATTTGCAAACATCAAGGAAAAACTAAGGAAGGCTCCGAAATTGAATGCAGGGAAAAATTTTGGAGGGTGTTGCAGCCGCTTCAACACTTGGCAACACACTAGTTGAATACCAACTTCTCTGCTTCGGTCCATTGACAACACAAGGCCTTGGTCTATCAGGGAGTAATGAATCATTCTATGGGTTACTTTGGTTTCCCAACTTACCCCATGGACATGCATGGTTCACCTTTTTCCAACTTAGTCAGACACAACAACAAGTTTCAGCATGATCACAGTCTTTCAAAATTAGGAAGGGTAGTTTGGATCGCAAGTTTAAAATTTTCAGAGTATAAGTTTTCATCTTTGGTGTTGCTCAACTGCCAGCAGGCCTGGGCAGTACCCTGGTGGAGTCATGCAGGAACACACACATTGCTCCACTTCCAATGAGCCTGGTCAGTACCTCGGTGGACTTGCATGCTTCACCTCTCTGCGCAAGAATCCTTTCTCTTCTTTTGCCTTTCTATTTATGAAAAGAGGACTATGCATAATCACTTATTTATTTTTGGGGCGGAAGAGGGATCCCAAATTATTGAGAGCAGAAGAGTTTTTTCCTTTAGAGAAGCAAGCAAGACCTCTGATTTAGGTTTTCTCATTTAGATTTTCCCCTTCTCTATTTCTATTAGTTGGATGAGCTTGAACACACAGAGCAAAAGATTGAGTATAGGCATGGGGTTTCCCAATGTGGACACAGGTTCATGGTTGGACCGGAGATTCCCTTACAGATGGCTTGTATTTTCCGTCAAGAATTCATCGACTGGAGGTTAGAACCAAGCACATAGAATACAAACAAAGGACTAGCCAAGTGTTGCAGTGTCACAAGACTCTTTGGATCTTAGCCACATACTCATTCAAAATCCATAACTCAGTAGAGGGTAGCACTTATTGAAAAAACCAAAAAGAGCATGATATCAAGCAAACAAACAAAGAAAAGTGAAAAGACAACAAGAAGTAAAAAAACTATGTACATGGCGCGGTGCGTGGCCTCGACTTACTGTAACTAGTGCTTTAAATCTTGGTCGTTGATAGGAAGGTTGTCAATCCTCTCATCAAGTGATTGCAGACGGTACGTGTGTGGGCCAAGCTTCTCTTGAACAATGTATGGACCAATCCACAAGGACTAGAACTTTGTATGTTTGCCTTTGTCTTCATGTGGTTTCTCCCATTTCAAGACTAAGTCACCCACATCAAAGTTGGCGTTCCCTGCAAACTTCTTATCAAACCATCTCTTGATATGGTTCTGGTGGAGTGTGAATTTTTCTTTTGCTTTCATCCTTTCTTCCTACAACTTGTGAAGTGTATCCATGCCACGCTGAAGTAGTAGACAAGGCTTGCCTTGGGATTCTTGGGGCAATTGGAACGAGGGCAAGTAGATGTTTGGTGGAAGGATGGGTTCTTTCTCATAAATAAGGAAGTATGGTGAAGTGTTCAGAGAGGGTTTGGGTGTTACACAGTCATCCCATAAAGAATTCGTCAAAGTGGAGTGCTAGTTACGTTGTTAAGAGTAAATGGTGTTCTTGATAATGCAGACAATGTTTTTATTTGTATATTATATGAGACCATTTCAAAGTGGGTAGTAGTTAGAGGAGTGTTTAAGCACGATACCATATTGCAATGCAAAATCATAAAGCTTTAAAGACGATACCGGAACGCCAAATCGTAAAATGATGTTTTGTTGAAGAAAGCTCATGACTTCCTGGTCATTCACTTCCTTAAATGAAATTTCTTCAGTCCACCAAGTGAAGTAATCTGTAGATGTCAAGATGTAGTGGTGCTATTTCGATGAATGTGGGAAGATTTCCCCAATGCTGTTGAGGCCCCACTGTTGGAATGATTCAATCACTGCAATACGGTGAAACGGGGCTGCTAACCTTCGGGTTCTGCTGGTGCATCACTAACAGACTTGGAACATGTGGGCATAAGCATGGGCATCCTTGAATAATGCGGGCCAGTAGAAACCAGCTCGCATGGTATTTCCCACAAAGTGGCCCCCAGATGATCCATCATGCATATCATGCAAGACCTTTTTTGAATCATGTGCCTCTACGCAACTGAGCAACATTTTGTTGCTGTACTTTCTGTAAAGCACTACGTGCACCAACTGATAAGGTAAATATTTGAGGTGAAGTGCCCTCTTTTGTCTCATGGAGAAGTGAGAGGGTATTGTTGGGAAGCGGATCCCCCGCGTAACGATCTTGGGGCTTAAAGCCCACAATTTTGGGTAATGGTGTTGTAAAATCTCTGTGAAGTGCGCGGAGTGCGAATTATAATGAGTCAAGTCAAAGGGTAGTCAGCCTTAACATATTGTAATTTAATATAGAATGTATCGGCCTACCCATGGTTCGTGGACCATGGGAATGTATATATAGAGCAAGGCTCTAAGGGTAGAAGGCAGTTTTTGTTCTCATGAAAAATATTATTGGTTTTTGAATGTGATATTCGCTCTGAGTCTGTAAGTATAAGTCTTGGGTCATAATAGTAGTAAGAGGCTCTACAGCTGTGTGTGCAGAGGCCTGGTAGAGTCTGCAACTATGTGTTCAGACCCTTGCAGTTGAGTGTGCAGGGTGGGATTGGATTATACTGGAACAGAAGGTTAATAAAAGATAAGTTGATTTTGGAAATATCTATATATGGATCCCTCATCGTAGAGATCCAAAGGCCGAAATTTTGTATTTCGTAAGGAAGTGATGTTGGTTTCTTTGTGCAACATTGTATTTGTTGGGTGATCTAAGCTTTTCATGAGGTGAAGAGGGCTTTCATGCAGGGAGGATGGCGCTGGGTCAGACCAATGGGTTGCAATCCTCTCTTCTACTACTTCTATCAATAAAGCTATTTGAGTTTTCCTCCATATTCTTGTATATCTCTAAATCTTGTATTGATATATGCATTTTTATGGTTAATATATATCTGATCCTATATTGTTTATGGTTATAGATCTCTATGATTTGATGGTATTATGCTGCTTTGATTTTACAGGTGTTCTTTGAAGCGGGACAAGTGAGGAAGGAGTAGCAAAGATCTGTCAAAGGGGAGAGGAAACAAGCAAGGAGCCAAGCAAAAGACTGAAGTTGGTACTCTCTGTTTCTCTGTCATCTATTTCTCATAAAGGAAAACACAAGTGACTTTAGTTTGTTTGTTTCTAAAATAGCTACCTGTCTTAGTGGGACTAGCAGCTCTGAATGGACACTAGTTTTCCCAATAACAAAATGGCGACTCCACTAGGGAGCGAATAGCTTGTTTGCTTGTTTATATTTGTTTTCTTTATAAACTACAGACAAAGCTTGAAGTTAAGCCAGCTAGCCTTCGAACTGCATTTGTTATGCAAGTACAAAGTAGATCAACGATGCTTCAGTCAATCTCCAAGTTTGTTTATGAACTGAACAACTAACTTGAAAACATCCTAAGTGCCATGGTGGTAGCTCAAGTAACCTCGTTAAATCAGCCCCTATACTTTGTGTTTACTGCTTATCATTAGCTCAACCTAAACCCCTGAACTTAGCTGCAAACTGTGAGAAAAAATCAATCTCAGTCTCGTTCCTAGACCATTGCACTGTCTCTCATTGGCAATCTAGATGCATCGCACCTCCCGTGTGTTGTAGGTGAGATGTGTCCCTGTACCCTGTGTTACAGGTGCGATGATCAGGTAAGACTGTTTCTGCCTCCAGATTTTGGTTTTTTCTTCATTGTCTTCAGCTTTATTCAGTAGTTTTGCTGTCTGTGATCAGTATATCACTGTTGAAACTCCTTTCCTTTGCATTATTAAGTCTCCATTGATAAAGAATTGTGAATTTTTTTAATGTATTTTTCGTCATTTACAGTTCTCCTTGGCAAACAATAGCTTAATCAAACTGTCGTCTTTTGATTTGAAAGTGTCGCAAGTTTCATTTTCAGTGAAAGAAAAGAGTCTTCCTCTTTTTGATAGTTGATTAAACTTTTGCCATTGTATTTGATTTGAATTAATAGTATTTCAAGTGTCGAAAGAAATTTTTGAATTCGCAATCGCAAAGTGTCCTCTTAGTCTTCCTTTCGTTTTTTGAGAAGAAAATTGTTAGTACTATCGCTGTGAAAGAAGAATAGTTCAGATTTGTACTTAGCGTTCTTTTTGTCATTCACACATTAAGAAAGCGGAAAAAAAATACATGCATGTGCATTTGCATTTAGACTGCTTGTGGAAATTGATTTAGGATAGTGCATCTTAGTGTGTGCTCTCTACTCTATGTTGAAAGGATTTTACTTCTCTTTCCTTAGTAGCTAGGATTTTCATTGCAAAAATAAAGTAAACCACTGTTTATCATCTTAGATTGCATATTTAGGAGTTGTATATCTACATCACACGGTGAACCTTAAAGGAAAACTTCTTAAGAAAGATCAACTGTAAAATAAATTTCAATGAACATAAAAATGCTTTGGAACCTAATGCACAACATCTAGAAGTCTAGGCTAGAGATGTTGTTAGCACTCAGGTTGTCCCTAAGCTCCTGAAGGGATACAGCCGAGGTAACCACAAACCAATCTTTGGATTACAGGTTCTAGCCCACCTGTAATCATAGAGGGCTCTCTCTTGATGATTTAGCTTTGTTGATGATGATTTTAGGCTAGCTATTGGGTTCAGTGGGTCTTGTTAAGGTTTGGATGGTGTTTGAATGGAAGGAAGATGCATTCAAGCAGAGAGGCAGGCATAGAGTAATAAGTTTCAAACCATTGGGCATGGAGTCAAGGAGTAGGGCCGCAGTTAGGCTTTCTTGATCACAAGAGGACTATGGAGCAGGGTAGCTGCACATGAAACAACATTCAAGCTAAAAAAATGGAGTGAAATATAAGGAATGAGAGGCAATTAAGAATCTCTCAATCAACTTAACGAAGGGAAGGAAGATGAGCTCTATCTAGGGGCAGTTAAGAATCCCTGGATAACTGTCACACATGGTGAATCAAGGCAAATATGATCCAGATGGAATTCATATTTATGCCTAAAACAGATGAAAACATAAAGAAACAACAGAAATTGAGCATAGAGTGCACTTAAACAAATTCTAAGCTATTCTTTCTTTCTGCTGCTTAGATAATGATATATGAATGGAAAGACAAAGGTAAGAAACACTTATTGAGTCATGTAACAGCACAAGAATTCCACAGTCACTCTTCAACCATTAAGCACAGTAAACAATCCATTCTCCAAGCTTCTAAGCAGTCTCTGATTATAGAAATTATTAAACATACAGTGCGAGTCTCTGCTCAAGCAAAACTTCTAACAAAAAAAACCAACCCTTGTTACATTGCTCAGGGCCCTCTTTATAGGTAAAATATCCTCATGTATTTATTACAGCTGACCTAAACAGGTCTGCAGGAAAACTTTTTAAACCTAAACTTGTGCTGGAATTAAATGCGAGTAAATATCCTTTGGGATGCGCCAGAGGCAGCTGGATCAAAACGAGTTAATACGATGTCTTTTGGTGACTTGGTGCAGTGGTTTTGCAATAAATGTGCTTTGAGTTCTGGTCCATTGATCTCATGTGAGTTTTAATGTGCAGTCATTGTGATGATGAGCTTTGAATGGTTCCTTAACTGCTTCATGGCTTCCAAGGTTTCCTTTTAATGTTTCATTCGCCTCGAGCCCTGAGAAGATCTTCACTGATACACTTCGCCGCAACACTGATACTCTTTGACAGGGTTTTTGGCTTCACATTTTCTTTGATAGTCTTCAATGCTTGAACCAGGTCTCTCTCTTTCTTCTGATATGCTAAAATTTTCAAAATCGGGCCTTTTATGCCCTTTTCGGCACAAAAATGGCTGAGGAATCAAAAAATTCCCTAAAGATTGCCCAATATGGCCTATTTCCCGTAGCGATGCGCAAGAGCTGAACGCTAATTGCGCATCAAAAACTGCCTCAGAATTTAAATCCGGGCCTCCTAAGATGCATTTTCACGCTTGCGAGCCTTTCTTTGGCAGGTGACGTGGCAGGATGCTACATGGTGCGGTGCCTTATATGTTTCTGCGATGCAATAGCGGTAACTGAAATGCTGCGATTTGTGATGCGATATATTCTCTTGATGCTATGGTAATGTCGCATTGGAGCAAAGGGAGAGGCATGCATTTTGGAAACGTGACTCTTGCGACCGCCGATTGCCGATCTCGCGATATCGCATCGGCTAAGACGGGAGGGGGCATATATATATGTGACATATAGTATTTTGCTAAGCCTTTCACCATTGGAAGCTTTTGCCACTAATTGTTATGGTGTGGAGTGGTGAAACTACTACTAAAAATGAAGGTATGCATTTCCTCAAGCGATGTTCCACCCCAAAAAAACTCCTAACCTCAAAGACATTTGTAGGAGCTAACCGTTTCATGTTGGATTCCAACTTCGTAGAATCTATCATAAACTCCCCTCCACCAATCACATAACCTAAATACACCAAATATTGTTGTGAAAACTCACATTCCTTGATATTTTCTAGTAGTTTGTGTATTGCATAAACCAACTAGCATGACTAACCACTCATATAAAGCTTTTATGGTGTCTTCTTTGAATTAGAATTACTTATACTCTGACTTTAAATCCAACTTGGTGAAGTAATTTTCTTGTTGCAAATAGTCTAATAGATCATCCAGTATGGCTAGGGAGTACCTATTCTTGATGTTAATCTTTTTTAACAATTTGTAATCAATGCACATTCACCAAGTTCCAACCTTCTTGGGCATAAATATGATGGGTGACCCACAAGGTGAGTTACTTGGTAAAATCACATCCTAGTCCAATAGTTGTTGCAACTACATCTTCACTTCACTTGGCTCCAAAATGGACTATTTATACAACCCAATATTTGGTAAATGAGAATTTAGAAATAATTGGATTTCATGCTCCACTTACCTTTTGGGTGGTATCATTTTAGCCTCCTGGAACACTCCATTATATGTATGTAGAAACCCTTTCAATTATTGTTTTCATTCTTTATTACACCCCTATAGAGATGCCTTTTCCTTTATTTACCCCTCCCTAGACTAATTTTCTCTTAAGAATAATTAAACACATTTCTTTCTAGAACTAATCAACTTCTTGTCTTGGTTGGCGCTTACTGGTGAAATCTTGGCCTTTCCTTTATGCATGTTGATGACGAATGATTTACCTTCCTTTATGAGGTGTTACTCATTGACTCTTCACATGAATATTGCATCTTGCATATACATTTATGGAATCCCAAACATGACTCCACATATATCAATTGTTACTACATCAAATTCTACTTTATTAATGTAATCAATACTAATAGAAAATATTATTCTAAACTATTTTGTTAGCTTGATTTATGCACCCATCCCAGTGGATATGAAATAGTATGATCATGAACCTATAATCCATTCTTTTGTCTAAATTTGCTACTATGGGGTTAGCCTATGAGTCCGAGTTAAACAAGGAATATATCTTAGTCTTCTTGACCTATATCTTAATATGGAATATATTAGTCATCTCCTCCTCTTCCTGGTGATGGAGGTTACTCAAATTCACCTCCTTTTTCACTAATATGCAAGCAATTATCTCATCCATATCAAAGTTTCTTTCCACTTGATTACTCAAATTTGTAGCTAGAACATTCTTTTTCTACACATCCTTTTTCTAGTTCTTCAATTTCGGCTTTGGATGTTATTCCATCAATTCGTGATGGATGCTAATCAAATTCACCTCCTTTTACACTAATATGCAAGCAATATTCTCATCCATGCCAGAGCTGCTTTCCACTTGATTACTCAAATTTGTAGCTATAACATTCTTTTTGTACACATCCTTCTTCTAGTTCTTCGATTTCAACTTTGGATGTAATTTCCAACAATTCTCCTCAGTGTAACCATCATTGTTGTAGTGGTTGTAGTGATTGCTAGGATCCATTGATATTTATTAGCTATTGTCTTCTTATATTTTCCCCATTTCCACTTCTTCCCCTCTTTGGAAGCTTCTCAATGCTCTTTTTTTCTTTGAACTACATGATATCCCTTTTTTTTTCCTATGCCTTCTAGATACCATGTTTATACATAGGCCTCATCTACTATTATTGGCTTGGAGATCATCACTTACTTGTGTAGTACCCCCAATGTACTTGAGTAGCCCATCTAGGCAACTCTTGGGAGAGATAACCAACATGATGACCATCCTCCCAAACTTGATGGAGTACTACTATACACTCTTATGTTTCCTATGCTTGAGGTAGTGCTCTCATATCCATTTGGTCCTCTATATATCTAATAGGATATGTTTGGGACTTGATATGGGTTTTGAAGTCCTCCAAGTAAGTTATTGAGGGATCACCCTCTAGCCTAAGTGTTTCCATATGGTTTTCCCACCATGTGAGGGCATAACCCTCTTACATTAGTCTAACTAATGATGTTTTCTACTCCTCATCTATATGGTGAATGGTAAAATACACTTCTAATCACTGCAACCAATGATTTAGTTCAAGGAATCGATCTCATGTTGGTAAAAATTTATGCTGACCTTCACTTCCAATAAGTCAAATTGGATATGTTCACTAATTTCCCCTTGGATATGAACTCTAAGTTAGATCCTCCTTCTCCAATTCCAAGCTTGTTTGTTAGGGCCACCATGAGGAGGTTCATATTGTAGCTAATGCTAATGACCTTTTCTTCTAGCCTTGTGAATATCTATTTTATCATATTAGGGTTACTATGAATAGACTCGTTATTCATGGCTAGGCTTCTGCAACTTTCTATTTAAATTGGTTCTTGGGTCCCTTGCAACTTACCACAAGATTCCCATGAAGAAACCTACTTTAATGCTAGTATGATTTGTAAAATTCCATGGATATTCTAATGGAAAGTTCTTGATAACAAATATGATAAGATAAAATGAAATCTATATTGTGAAGGGGAAATTCATTTAGATTCTAGATTTGTTGATTACTGATTTGTACTTACTCATTAAATAGATAACAAAAAATACAAGCACACACCATCCACAATGAACAAATGATTTTCTTTAGGAAAACCTTAGAGGAGAAAACAAAATTAAAATTGAGGTTTTTTTGTTCTTTGCTATGGCATGGAAATAATGTAAGTACAAAGGAGAAGGCACTCTCTATGAACTTACTTGAGATATGTGGTCTATTAGGTTGTTATATAACAGTAATCCCCTTTGTTATGCTCTATAAGACCCTTTCCCAATTTCTCTGCTCTACTATGAAACATGATATAATAGCACAGAATGGAGCCCTTACTCCTCGTAGTGGCCAAGTTTTAACATAGTCCAATATCCAACTAGGGGTCAGGCTTGAGTCCCTTAACTCTCAACTAGAGTTATAACTTTGACCTTCTAGAGTCTTATTCATAGTCTACACATGGCTAGCCCCACATGCATGAGGAATGGGAACTAATGTGGCATTCACTCATACCATGGTGGTCACACAGAATAAGTCAAATTGTGGGATGCATAACTCTTGCATATGAATTTTGATTGAAATGATTCTTACATCATTGGAAAGGCCTTTAAGTGTAGAACAATGTCTCGAGTTTTGATGCTTAATCGTGAGATTATTTTCCCCAAGAAAGCATCATTTGATGCCTAAAAATAGCTCTAGAAAGTTTCACAACCTAGTAATCCAAACTAAGACATCTTAGTAAAAATAAATCTACAATATGATTCATCTAATTTTTCCACTCTAAAATCATTAAGAGAAAGGCCAAACAATATAGCGATCTAATATGAATCATAAAAAAACTAAAATAATAATAATAATCTTTTGAGAAGATAATGATTTTGACTTTAATATAAAAACTTTCTTGGCAAAAACATCTTATTCAAGCTTCTATATAGTTATAACATGCAACTCCATGCCGGTTGTTGCTTAGTACCTATTTCTTATGAAAAAAAATAGATTCAAAAGTTATTACAACAGAGATAAAATGAATATAATATTTAAAAAATAGAAATTACTCATCACATATCTTGATGAAACACATTATCAAAATGTGCAAAAACATATTTTTATAAATCTAATTGTTTCAACAAATACAATTAGAAATAACAAACATGATCAAGAAGCTAATGTAAATATAAAAAAAGATAACAAGTCCAAGTAAGGAGAAAAAATATAATACACAAATATAGATAACAAGTCCAAGTAAGGAGAAAAATTTTATAGAATACACAATCCATATAGTTTTTCCTCCCTTTTGATTTACATTAATTTAGAAACTAATCCACCCACTTTATTAAACACAATATTATACCAATACTATATATTATAGTAACATATGTTATATATTTATAAAATTAATGAAATATGTTATATTTAATGACATCCTCGTGAACAATTGGACTGGTACTAACAGTTTTACGCCATAATGGATGATAGTGTGGTACACCCACCTGTCTTGGAACACGTTACAGAGTCTCCTAATAGGCCTGGTAAGCTTCCCATGGCTCGAGGGTCACGGTAAAGCAAACCTAATAAAACGCTAAATGGAGCAAACACAACGATGAAGGAAGGAAGGAAGTAAAGGAATCCCAATGTAAGTATTGAATTCACACTGTTACCATCATTTAATTTAGTCCGGGGAAAAGTTGTTGCTTTTGTTTTTGTAAAAGTTTTAAAATAATGACAAATCTTATCAGGTGTTATTATTAGTTTTTTTATTATTATTTTTAAATTTATTCTTGTATAGATAATTTTAAATCACATTAAAAAAATTGTACCAATCATAACAACAAAATTTGATTCTTAAAAATAAAAAATAAAAAAAAATAAAAAATTTATTTTAGAATTTATTTAATATGAACTTTAAAAAAAATTAAATGATTTAATAAAAATGTAAAGCTTTAACTAACATTAAATAACGAGTTACATAGTGTAGCACTTACAACGAAAATATATAAAATAATGAATGAAGAAATAACAAAAAATAAAGATTTCATCCAAAAATAGACTAATAAATATTTATTGTGATCCATACAAAAAATTAAAATATGATTAACTAATTTTTTTATATAAAAATACATATATCTATATGTGTGTGTTTTATTTTTATTAATATATATAATTGTCTATAATTAAATTTATTAAAATATGTCTTTAATATAATAATAAGTCACTTTAAATTGAAAATAATGTGAAGTTGGTTTCTTCTTTCAACGAGTTATCATCTATGAAGTCAGTGATTTTAAAAACTAGTTTAAAGCTCCCCCTGAGGCCACTATTGTTGAAGTCATTCAGGTTGCTCAAGTTTTCCCTAGGTTTGTGGATGAAGATGATAATGAGACCCTGATGGGTCTGGTCACAAAGGGTGAAGTGGAGGGGGTCCTTCACACTATGCAGAAAGAGAAGAGCCTGAGTCCTAATGGCTGGATAGTGGAATTATTCCAACACCTTTTTGATATCATTGGGGACGGTCTGGCTCGATTGGTGGAGGAATCCAGGCATAGAGGTTTTGTCCATGGAAACTTTTTGGGGTTAATGTTCACCTAGTGCGCTAATTTTCCATGACTTTTCCACAAAAAAGATTCACCAATTTCTAATTTCATAAAAAACGATTCGCCCAAATTTTAGAATATAAAATTATTTTACCTTAAAAATCGTCAATATTTTATAAATTTGAATAATTTTACAAATATATCAAACATTTTATAGTTTGAATATTAGGGATTAATGAGACTCGCCAATGTTTTTAAACTTCAAGAAAAAATTTCATCCTTAAATTTTTCCTTGGTTTTGTCCACGATCCTATTAACTCTACTTTTATGGATTTGATCACAAAGTCTGATGACCCCCAATGTTTCGATGATTTCAGACCTATCTCCTTATGCAATTGCACCTACAAAATTATTGCTAAAACCATTGCTCGTCAACTAAAACCTATTCTTTCAAAAAATATTTCCATAGAACAGTTTGGCTTCCTTGAAGGTAGGCAAATTCATGAAGCCATTGGTGTGGACGAGGAATCCATGCACAGTATCAAAAGAAATAATAAAAGAGGAATGATTGTCAAGATCAATCTGTCAAAGGCTTATGATAAGATTAGTTGGATGTATTTACATCTTTTGATGACTCACTTGGGTTTCAACAATGGTTTTATTAATTGGGTTATGGGTTGTATTACCAATGTGAGCTTTGTTGTTCTTATAAATGGGACGACTTCTCTTTTTTTTCATAGTTAGAGAGGCCTTTGACGAGGATGCCCTTTATCTCTTCTTATGTTCCTTTTAGCTGTGGAGGATTTGAGCCGTTTGATTCAAATGGATTTCTCAGGTTGGGCACTTGGTCCTCATTAAATCGGTTTTACAAGCTATTCTAGTTTACTAGATTGCTCTTTCATGGCTTCCAAAAGGTATCCTTTCACAAATCCGGAAGATTTGTGGTCGGTTTCCCTGGGCATGATCAAAAGTGGAGGATGTACTTCCTTGGGTGGCCTAGGAAAAAAATGCATGCCCTAAAGAGAAAGGAGGGTGAGGCATAAAGGACCTTCCCTGTTTTTCTTGCACACTGGCAACAAAATTGAGATGGAGTCTTCTAACGAAGAACAATTTATGGACTTTAGTGATAAAAATAAAATACATTGATCCTACTGACTTGATGGCTTGGTTGGGAGCTCCGGAGAAGTCTCATAGAAATTCTTTAGTTATTTGGAAGGCCATGATTGACTCTTTTGATATTATTGTTGATGGGTTATCATGGTTGGTTGGCAATGATATTAATGTTCGTGTGGGAATTGATCCTTAGGTGGGTTGTAATGAGGCCTTCCTTCTTCCTAGGGGCCTGGTTGAAACACTTGTTATTAAGGGGATTCTTTCACTCAACCATATCTCTCATGAAGAGTCTACTACTTTTTGGAATCAGGGTTGGAAGTCTGCAAAGGCATTAGAACTTGAGCCTCAGTAGATGGGGGTTCAGAGGGATTACATAAAGGAACTTCGAGATCAAATATTCGACTAAAGAATAGGGTTGATGATCTTTGTTGGGTAAACTCTCCCAGTGGTCTATATGCTCCGAAATATGGTTACATTTATCAAATGGGAAGAAGGTTTGGGGATGCTCGGCATTGGTGGTCTAAGTCTTTTTGGAAGCTTAGTTGTCCTCCTAAATCTAAACTCTTGTTCTAGAGTATTCTCAAGAACAACGTACCAACCTGGGATAACCTACGGAAAAGGAAAAAACAGGTCATGGTTGGTGTGCCCTGTGCAAATCCTCTAAAGAAAGCTCTTATCATCTCTTCTTGTCCTGCTCTTTTTCCTCTAAAACTTGGGAACATTTCTTAAAGGTACCAACTTGGGATAACCCACAAAAAAGGAACAAACATGGCCCTAGTTACTGTGCCCTATGCAAATCCTCTGAAGAAAGCTCTTATCATCTCTTCTTGTCCTTCTCTTTTGCCTCTAAAACTTGGGAACATTTCTTAAAGACAGTTGGTATTGCCTCAAATTGGTCTGGGAACTCTATGGAGACTGCTTGGCAAAATTGGTGGGCTCATACTTTTGTTCCTCATTATCGAAATATTCCTTTGATTATTAGTTGGGTCATTTGGGTGGCTTAGAACAAAAGCATTTTCAAGGATCAACCATCAGACCCATTTGTTATATCTATTTAATGTGCTTCCATTTATGATTTGATCGCTCACAACATTCTTGCTACTCCTTCTCAGAATATTCAGGTTGAATCCATCAGAACTGATATATTGAGGGCTTATTTTGATGGGGCTTTTGATGCCCACAATCATTGTGTAGTGGGGATATTCATACACTTGAATGAACATAAAATCATTAATGCTTCTGTGGGTATTGGGCCTGGTTCGAATAACTTTGTTGAACTGTTTACCTTGAAAAATCTTTTATGTTGGTTAAGGCAGATGGGGTGCTTTCTGGTCAAGTCTTTGGCGACTCTCTGTATGTGATCAGCTGGGCAAATAATGTTCAACGTTGTCATAATCTGACTCTAATTCCTATATTAGATGAAATTTTATTTCTTAAAACAACTTTTGATGACTTATTATTTTGTCACATTTACAGGGAGAGGAATATGGAGGCATATTATATCTCTACAAAAGGTTTACAGTAGTTTTTGGACTCTTGGTACATAACTGACTCGGACAATGGGCGGGTCACGGTTTTTGATCGGGCTTCTTATTTATAAACTCTTAATATGGTAGCTTAGCTTTTGGTCTTTTGCTCTATCAGGCCCTTTGGGGGTTG
Source organism: Pinus taeda (assembly GCA_000404065.3). Classification (NCBI taxonomy): domain Eukaryota; kingdom Viridiplantae; phylum Streptophyta; class Pinopsida; order Pinales; family Pinaceae; genus Pinus; species Pinus taeda. The sequence continues at coordinate 32,943 of APFE031401050.1, forward strand.
TTTATGGATTATTGGCATCTTATTGATTATGTATATTTTTGGTTTTTGGACTTGTCCTAGACATGTTGGTAATTTTGGAGACTGGTTTGGGTTTTTTCTCCAATTGTTCGAAGAGGCCCGTTTCCTTTCATTTTCTCAGTTTTTCATGGTTACCTAAGGTGATAATTTTGTTTTGAGTAAGTGTGTTACCCACTTTCCTCATTATGTTGTTGATTTCACTTATTGTGTATGTTGAACTCACATATTGTTCATGAATGCTTCAATGCATCTACTTTGTAACTTTTTATTCACTTAATAAAAAATTCTATTTTTTTCTGCCAAAAAAATATTGTGAAAAAATTATAATTGAAAAAAAAAAAAAAAACAAACAAACAAAAGAAATAAAACTAAAAACAATAAATTAATAACTAATAGAAATAGAAATGAATGTTACTAAACAACCCATAATAAGACCTCAACCAATCAACTTACAAATAAAAAAATTTCAATAATAATAAAAATTGAATTCCTAATATTAAATTATGAATAAACTTCGTAATTGTTTGGTTAAAAACAAACTAATACCTAATCAAAAACAAACTGAATACCTCTAAGAGCAAATATAATAAAACAATTATAAAAATTGGAAAAAATAATACTATAACATCATTTATTAAAATATTTTGAAAAAATTAACAATAATAAAAAAAATGGAAATCAATTTCTTGGTAACTCGTAAATAAAATATCTTTTACACATCTAAAATATCTTCATCTCCAAAAAATAAAGATCCCTTTCGGGAAATTTCCCCATTATCTACCTTATAAAACATCTCCATCTCAAAACATAGAGATACTTTCCGAAAAGGTAAATATATTATTTTACGTTATAAAAAATTATAATCTTTTATAAATCAATTTATTATATCTTCCTGTTAACTTTGCTTGTGTTGTAGGTTGCTCTCTTTCACTTTAGAGTAGAGATCTAATTAAATGCATTATTTGTTTTAAATTAATTCAAAATTTAAAAACTATGGCGTATTATGAAAAAGGTTCAAAAATTAAAAGAGCCGACATTCACATTGTGATGTTAGAAAATATTTTACAATTATTGTAAGCAAGCTTCTAAAATCATTGTATCCCCAACCAACCATTATTGACATTTAAATTTTTAGCAAGAAATTTTTAGCAAGACATTTCAAATACTTACATATAGAAAACAAGAGAGCTGCTACCGTGGCGGTAGTCCTTGCCAGGGTCTACCACAACAACAAAACAAAAACAACCTGAGAAACTGAGATAAAAATAAAAATATTCAGAGAAATCAGAGTGTAAAGTAGATGAAAAAAAAGGTAAACATATATGTCCAATGGCTAAAGTGCTACCCTTCATATATTTTAATTGTTAATTGCCAAAAACCCATCTTAACCTAGAGCTTTAACTCCCAAATACGCATCTTAAGCTGGAGTTCTTCAGTCAATAGAAGTTTACACCTTAATTATTTTAATCTCGTTTATGTTTGATCAATTTCGGAAATTTCAAATAAACAGAAATAAAATAACTAGATTATTTTCCATATATTACCAAATTAATTCAACTCCCAAATACCCATCTTAAGCTAGAGCTCTTAGTCAGTAGAAGTTTACACCTTAATTCTTTTAATCTCTTTTATGTTTATCAATTTCGGAAATTTCAAGTAAACAGAAATAAATAACTAGATTATTTTCCATATATTACCAAATAAGTTCAATGGAATTGTTAAATCCAATTGAAAAAGAAAATAAGGGCCACAAACTTAGACAAATGGTTAAAAATAGCACATCCAAATTTATGAAAAAAATGTCGAGTTTATGTAAATTGCAAATTTGGAGATTGTGATATCTTAGAAAAGTTATCATGTGTTTTTTTTTTTTAACTTTTAACTACCGGATGGAAAACTAAAAGAAGTGTAATATAATGTGTGAATGTAAATACTTATTCTAATTATGAAATACCAAATTATTTTTGGTATTTTAGTTTTTTTAGAAATAAATTAAACATTGACATGTGAGATTAACTTCTAATTGTCTAGAAAGCAATTGAAGTCAGTTACGCTCAAAATTGTAGAAACAAAAAAAAGAGAAAATCCTGCTTTTAGATCATACTTTTCTACCTAGTAAAGTGTAAAAATCAAATAACTAGGTTATTTTCCATGTATTAGTAAGGAGTTCAAGTTAGTACAATGGAATTGAAATGCACATTACGCATAATTCTTATGCCAAAGTGAACGAGACAGCAGGCAGAAAACAAGAATACTTCAAAACCTTTGACTATGTAACAAAGACCAACCCTTTGATCGACAGTTCCGGTGCAAGGAGAGGCTCCATTTCAGGAGAGGTAAAATTAATAAAATCGATGTGTTTGTGTGCACACACAGATATTCATTTCGTATATGATCAGATAATATAAAAGAGAAGCAGATATGTATTTCTTATTAGCGCCATAAAACACAGTATATGGGACATTGCTGGGTTCCTAGAGAAAGTTACGATCAGAAAACACCTTTGTCAAAAGGAGTAGTCCACGGAGGATTTCCCGACAGTTAAAGAGTGGCCGCCGGAACCAGGGTAGAAAATGGCAATTTGTCATGGATAAACTAGATCTGGAATTCACCTTACAACAACAGTGATAACAGTAGTAAATAGCTAATTGCAAAACTTGGAATAGTGGATGCAAATATTATTATGAACTTAGCAGAAATAACTGGAAAATTAGTGATTCATATAAGTCACAAGATAGCACTAGTAAACCGCAAATTGCAAAACTTGGAACAGTGGATGAAAATATTATTATGAACTTAGCAGAAATAACTGGAAAATTAGCGATTCATATAAGTCACAAAATAGCATCAGCAGAAAATATTTCATCTTTTAACAACCCCAGCCCTACAGGGCAATTTGTCATGGATAAACCAGATTTGGGATTCACCTTACAACAATAGTAAATCTGTCCTATCTTATTCAATATTAATGTTAGATCACTTAACATCTCCAGCCTTATCTTCAAAAGCACACTGCATGTGCATCTACCTTCCATATATAACTGCCCTTCCTTTATTGTGCACAGGAAGCGATGATAATGGTTCTGCTGAAGCACCATGCTGTTTTTAACAACCCCAATCAACAAGGCAATCAAAGAGAGAAGATACCAAACCAATATGAAGAAACATATTCATATTACTTTTGCATCTGTTGTGTACGTGAAGCTTGCCATGTTCCTGGATTTTGTGATCTGTATAACAAATAGTTAGTTATAGTAAAATGATAACATTGTGAATTGAAGAGAGAACATATTTGAGACAAAAGATGTTAAGGCATATGTTGATGTACCTTCCATTTGTTACCCGACATGTAATAGTTCACTATATTCATTGAGGGTGAACTTGCTGTGAATTTTGAAGTCACCTAACATGTAAACAATGGTAGCTTTCTGTTGCAAATATGCCTCATATGACATTGCTTTTAAATAAGGAAGCAAGTCATGTACTAAGGGCTACCTGATAATGCACTGGACAAAGTTATTTGAAATGGATTCTATTACAGCGTTTATACAATGCTTGTAAATAAAAGGGCAATTATCATTGCACTGTGAACAGAAAATTGTCCCATTGGTTATCACTATGGATGAATTGACTGGGGAGTTACAAATTGCACAAATAGGTTCAAAAGGAGTTGAATATGGATTTGTTGCCATCAGAATACCTTCAACCTGTTTATAAAATATTGAAACATTAATTTACATTATTACATGGCAAATGCAAAGCTAGTAAAAACACTATTATTGTTATACTTACAACATCGGTAGATGTAGCTAGTTTTTTGAGATTGTTTACTACGTCTGTGTTAATTTCAGTCATGAATGTTGACTTTGATGATATTGTTTCTTTTGTGATTACCTTTTTTGTTAAATTTTTGAAAAGGATGAGGGGGAAGTCTCCTTTCTGCAATTGTTTTTCATTGAAAGAAAAAATTGTTCATACGTGTCAAATAATTGCAACTGCAAGAGATAAATTGTTATCCATTGAAAAATTGCAAGTGCAAGAAACAAATTACAATAAGTATAGACAAATTAGAATAACTATATAATGAAGTGATGCATGTTATCTATTGAAAATTAGGAATAAGTAACATGCAAATACATACAGTTGCATTGTCATTTTCAGAATCTCCATCTTTGATATGGAGTATGTAATGCAATTCAACCCGTTTGGCAAGTGTAACGACTGCAACGATTGTGCCAATTGGGTACATTTCTTTTTTGTTTGCAAATTGCCTAATGGTTGTATTGGAAATGAAGCGATAGTCTTTGCAAACTTCAAGTACAGTTTCTATGATACTTGATTCATTAAGCAAAATTATTTTGTCACAGTCACCATAATCATAAACAGTTTTAGGCAATATCTTGAAATTTGTAATTGAGATGCTATTGCCTTGCAAAATTTGGTGTTCATGTCGCTCCACTAAATGTGTAGGTACAATTAACGTTATAGTTATCATTCCTTGAGCATCTGTCAAATCAGCTCTTAATATTTGACCTAATTTGTTTGCTTTATCAAGGAATGCAGTATAGACAATCATTATGTCTCCAACAAATCGTTGCCCAATTCTACGACTATTGAGATCTTCAATTGATACTTTAATTGGCAGTATTTGTTTTTGCCTATAAAAATTGCTTAGTTAGATACTGTTATAAACATTCCTACAATGCTATGTTTCTCTTAAAAACTGAATAAGTATAAATAGATTACAATGTTGTGTTTCATATGCACACCTTTTTGATGTATCATTTTGTACATTTGTTGAATCAAGTTTTGTTGTGATTGTTTCAGTTGGACTAACACAAGTAAATGCACATTTCAATATGATATGAATATTATCACATGTATTTTGTGATAAGCAATTAATAAACAAATTATGATATCTATCCTGTACATGTCTTCTTGCTGCATTGTCTAGGGGACTTACTACAAGTGCTTTCTCCACTCGTCCAACATTTTCTAATTTATATAGATTTAAATATACACATGTAAAAAGAGAATGCATATATAATAAACATTAATATTTTAAATAGAAAATAGCATATTTGTATAGTTTTCATAAACATACCTTTTCAAAACAAGCGGTTGGCTTGCCTTTTCTATTTGAGTTATGCCTTCTATTTTTTCAATTGTTTCTTTTCTTTTTTGAGAATTTATGCTATGTTATAGAATAGTAGCATATATTTAGTTCAATTTGAAAGAGCAAATAGAACTAAAAAATGAACAAGAACATTAAAACCATAGAACCATACATATGTAAAAATAGAATGCATATATAGTAAACATTAATATTCTAAATACAAATTAGCATATTTTTATAGTTGTCATAGACATACCTTTGCAAAACAAGCGGTTGGCTTGTCCTTTCTAATTGGGTTACGCATTCTATTTCTTCAATTGTTTCTTTTTCTCTTTCAAGATTTATGCTATGTTATAGAACAGTAAGATATATTCAGTGCAAATTAAAAGAACATATAAAAGTAAAAAGTGAACAAGAACATAAGATCCATAGGAAAGGAAAGGCAAGAAGAATACTCTGTTTGTTTATGTTCCATGTTGGTGTTCTTTTTTCTTGGTCGTTTTGTTCAATTGAAAAAGGTTTTACTGGTACAATTTGCATTCATCAATAGATGAGGTCATATCTGGAAATTTAAATGAGAACTTTGTGACATAGCATAGCTTATACTTAACTAAAAGGCAAGAGAAACAATACCTATGATCTCTGTAGCATTAGATGCATTGAATCGTCATTACATGACATGGGAAAGGCATTATAAATAGGGAAGTGAAACATTAAGTAATGCTATACAGAATTAAGGAGGAGCATCACAGTTAATAACAAATTTAGCCAAACAAAGTTACTAATTTAGGCAAGTAGTTCAACAAATTACCAATACTATAGGATTTGGATTTTTAGCTAAATGTCAAATCATCTATTCATACATCGAGATTCCAGCATAACAAGTAAATACATGTGCACTTTTTTTATTAAATCAATACATTCATGTAGGGCTGTAGTGTTGTGTACGAACTGCAAGTATTCAAGCCAAGCGAATACAGTAAAACCCAAAACCCAGAATTTCATACTGAAAATATTACCCACAAGAGTAAGAGGGTGAAGGAGTTATGATATCCCATACGCATATCATTCTATTCAAGTTAAAAGGAAAAAAAAAATATTCATCTAGATCACAGAGATTCACACTAGCACAGGCGGCTGTAATCACTAAAACTATTCAGGAAAATTATAAGATTGCAAATACCACATCCCAAGACATAGTTCTAAGAACTTGAAAAAAAAAGCAACAAGAAATGTGAATGCTAGGAGATATCCTAAAAGCTACCGCATAAACGCACTGTGGAAATTATATTAATACGAAAGAAAATAATTGTGCAGTAAGTGACAAGAACCAGTGGAATAGTGAACCATTCAGGCGAACCATAATAGTGTTGGGCATGAACATCCATTCAAATTTGCGTAACTATGCAACATCCTTAATAACATGATAAACGATTTCATATAAATATTTACATAACATGAGACCGGAGTGAAATTAACATTGACCAACAATAGAGAAAAAAGAAGGGAAGCGTCAAGGCAAATTACAATCGAAGCTATCAGGCCAATGTTTCCGGGTTTGCTCTACACGGTATTATTTCCTCATCATTTCTATATTGGTGGGCTGGTCTACTTTATAGTTTCCACGGAATGGCTCCGTTTGAGAACGCACGGCGTTGGTCCAAATAACTTCGAAGGCTCAGGTAATATAATAGCCTCTGAAAGAATTTTCCTGTAAAAATTCCGAGTTTGGCAGGAGTTAACCTTTTCTAAATGCCTCGCTTCCTATTTCTGTATTTTTGTTCAGAACTCCACGGGGTTTCTGTGTAGCTCCTCAAATTTTCAGGTATAGAAGTACCTTTTTTTTCTGCTCTCGTATCTCATTTAATAGCTTCAGTTTCTTAAAAACCCTAGGTAATAGTTTGGTAATTCCTTAAATTGCAGGAAAGATAGCTATTCCGTCGTCACGACCTTTCTGTGTAGCTCCTCAAATTTTCAGGTATAGAAGTACCGTTTTTTTCTGCTCTCGTATCTCATTTAATAGCTTCAGTTTCTTAAAAACCCTAGGTAATAGTTTGGTAATTCCTTAAATTGCAGGTAAGATAGCTATTCCGTCGTCACGACCGTGTTGGTTAACAGTTTTTCGACTGTCATTATTCCAGGTGCTTCGATTATTAATTTTTTTTTCGCCATGTTGTCTTTCAGAGTCTTCGCTTGAAACTTTGCTTGAATAATAGGTTTGTTCCTAGATAGAATCTAGGGTTTCAGAGCATAGGATATCCACTATAAATGTTTCAAGGGATCTTTGCTCACAACCTACCGACCCTAAGTCCTGAGAATTCGGTTCACTGGTTTTGTGTGGAGCCACAGGTCTTGTGGTCCAATCTGGGCATGTCTGAAAACTGTTCAGTTATAATTTCCTCAGTTGAAAAAACCCTTCCGAACCTGATTAATTTTTTTAATCCCTAAATTCTGTAAATTTAAGACTTTTACTCCAAAAATGGTAATGGCGTTACAGTTTCCTTGATTGCCCGCTATTAAACTTTTTAAAATATTAAACTGTAATATTTTAAACTTAATGGTAATGGTAATCTGTCCTATATTAAACTTTTTAAAATATTTTTTCGTTTTCAGATTGAGAGAAAAAATAGGACTCTTTGCCGGGCAATTTATTTGCGACTCTTTACCCTAGTTAAATTCTAAAATCACATTTAATATTTATGTAAAATTAAATATTAATATTAAAAAAAAATAGTTATATTAATTTATTATATAATATCTTTATTTAATCTATTCACATTTTTAAGGATGAAGCTGAAAGAGAAAATATTAAATATATTTTGCGTAAAGTTCATCTTAGATGAAATTAATATATAATAAAATTTCCCATTAATAAATAAAATAGATATATAATTTAAGTTTTTAAGTAGATAATTCCATTTTTTTTTTTAATTAATTAAATATAACTATAATTTAAGATAGAAATTTATTATATAAATTTAATTTTTTTTATTTATTAAAATGTAAGGTAATAAAATTATATAAATAAAATACTAATATTTTTCACTAAATTAAAGTTGGAAGAAAGTAACACATCTCATTTCACGAAAAAAGTATGGTTGTTTGTGATAGTCATGTTAAAGATGATAAAAGTATTATATATCATCTTCATGTAGAAAAAACACATTGTTTTCGCCATTCATGATAGAAAACATGCACAAAAGGGCAGACCAAGACAACATTACAAACGTGGAGGTGCTAAGAGAGGAATTATGCCAAAGGCATGCGAAGACCCGAACCTAACAATAACATGAACATAAATAAGCGGGTTCGTACCTATTTGCCAAAATCCCAGAAGAGTATAATAGTTGGGCGAATGTTGGAGCGAAATATGAATGCACTAATAACATATTGTGAACATGATAAAAACAAACCTGAGAGGTTAACGCACTTGGATGACGACCATCACTGAGCTGAGCAAGGGACAACCAAACCTGGGCATTTAAGGTCTAAGGTTAGATGAACATCAACGAATGCCCAAAACTGTTGCTTCCTATGTCAATGTGAGGTGATGGTCGAAAATATTTACGCGGGGACTTTGGAGGAAGAAAAGTTGATAAATGCAGGTTGTTTCCATTGCAAACATTGATGTTATGGTAAACCTTCTCCATTACCTGCACCAAACAATCAAACAATTAGTATAGTGCAGAGAAACCATTGAAAACACTAAATATTCTTACCAAATGTGCAGAAAACCCAGTAGGACTCAATATGATAAAACTCAATAAATTGGAGAGGATTACCTAGATGGAAAGAGCAGCCCAAGCATCGTGATAGGGCATGCCTTTGCAGAATCTGGCCAGGAAAATGAAGACCAGGGCCACCCACAAAATGGTGCAAACCCCCGTAGCTCAGGAAACATAAAAATAGGGGTCGTAATATTATGTCGAACCCCTATAAAAGATAAATTACAGCCCTGTGTAAGTTAAACCAAAAAGAAAAGAAATTCTTCAGACAATTTAATGGTTCGTAAGACTACAACCAGTGGGATGCATAGATACCATCCGACAAAACTATTTACTTAAACAAAAACTAAGAAAACTAACAAAAGTAGCCATGACCATATAACTTAAGATCTCGTTCCGACTATTCTGGTGATGGAGCGGAGCAAGAAAAGAACCTGGGAAAATAAGTTTTGTTAAACAGAAACGACGACATAGTCCTCAATGTACCCAGAATTTGAGCGTGGTAACCCTTACCTGCAACAAACAACGGAGATGGGTTAAAATTAATGAACAATGCAATAGAAGGACCAAATTGGACAAGAGGGTTTAAGAGTCGATGCTTACATGTTGTTACAAGAGGGACCGTGGCTCACACCCAAGGAGGGATGATTGTAGTTAACATCGTTGCAGTTTGTGAGTTGGGTTACCATTATGCAGTAAAGAATATAGCAACAATTTCATAATAATTACAAACCCTCACCTTAGCACTTCGCAAGTGGTTCAAATAAGAGACTTTGGATGGCATATTGAACTTTTGAAATAGGAATTCAGTCATTCAAAACTATCATCAGCATGATACTTACAAGTAGTAACAGGAGTCATTTTCTTGTTGGAGCTAGTAGTAATGAAAAGCATAATTAAACCAGTAATTTCATTTAAATACAAAACTGAGAGTGCATAGTATAATCGTTCACTGGGTTATAAAATCCCTTTTTTCAAACTGTGTCCAACTTGTCTAACTGACATAGCTAAAGTAGGAAGATGATAAGTTGAAGAAGAAAAGGTTCCTCTGGTATATTGCGCAAGAAGTGAAGTGGTTCCGATTCAAAATCATAATAGAGTCAAGCCGTAAAATAATGCAGAAATAGGTCTGATATTCAGAAGTTTGACAATGTGTCCTAAAAAATGTGACTTGTTATAGATTGTCGTAGATTCCTATGCTCTTGGTTGAAGATGTTATTGTTACTGGCTATTTCTTGGTTTCTTTTTTCTTTGTGCTTATACTTTTAGGATGTCCATAATCAGAAAAGTCATCAGAAGAAATGCTAAGAGAAACAATACTTCCAGTTGAGTAAGTTGGCTGATGCTAATGGATTCCATGTTATCTGAAGCAGAGAGATGTATGTCAGTATGTAAGTGGAGAAGGAGCGTTTTTGGAACCTATGTGCTAAAAGAGATGCAACCGAGAGGTCGTGTAGAACCAAATAGGGAAACACGTGCAAAATTGCAAGACTTGAATGCGGGATAAATTTCTGACAGTTGTAGTAATAAATACATATACGGACTGATTTGAAATGAAGCTGAAATACTTCAAGATCATATGGGAGAGGATATAATCGAATATGAAGAGCATTAATTGCAACAAACCGATGTTAAAATGTTTTAAATGCTTATTACCTAACGTTGCTTTGGTATTTTTGTGTCTAGTCTTTTCAATCTTGATTTCTGTAATGGCATGCAACTCATAAATTCATATACTGTCTGATTTGACATATACTGTCTGATAGAATGCATAGTATGTATAGTGTTATTATTTGGTTTAGTACAAAAAGAATATTGTAATATGCTTTAGTAAAATAGAAATGGTAAAAACAATGAGGTATTGCAAAAATGTCAAAATTTACAATTTTGTAAACTGTTTCATGTGTATATCATAGCTCAAGGACAAGAGATATTGTATCATGATCCGACCAATATGTATCCAATATGAAAATTCTATATTTTATATTAGCTAGATTTGCCCAAACATGGTCAATAAATGATTTATGCATGGTATTAGTTTTGTCACTAAGGAAATGAAGATTGTAGTTTTCCATGTAAGATTGTAGTTTTCCATGTAGGTTTCTAGCTGCTTTGTTTTTTGATTGCAATGTAGCATATCAATATTGAAGTCCCCTAATATAACTATGATATTTTTTAGATCTAAGTGGCATAAAGCTTTTGCAATGACATTCAAAATATTGTTTACATTTGCATGTGGCGATGCATATATATTGAGCACTGCAATTTGTAATCCGTGAACTTTTATTTTTGCGAGAAATGCTTCTACAAGTTGCTCTTTAAAATGGGTATGTTCAAGGATAATGATATTTTTCTTTATCAATATCATTACTCCACGCTTAATGCAACTTGAGATGCAATTGAAATTTTTGAAATGTTCATTTTGCATACACAATGACATATGTGTTTCTTGTAAGCATAAGATATCAGATTGCATTGTGTCATAATCATTAAATACGTCAGTAAGATGTGCATGAAGATTACGGGTGTTCAATGAAAGAATAAAGATGGATCGCAATGATTGTATTGATGAAGAGTCATATTCTAATTTCCATTTTGCAGTGGTTTGCAAATGTTGCATTTCACAATTTACTTTTTGCTTAACCTTAAAATTATTGTGTTTAAGAGGATTAAGCAAATACAATGATTCTATGTTTCTGACACGTGATAGCACTGTGTATACTAGGCCATGCACTTGTACTCCAGTAGGGTCGAATGCAAGCCTATCCAAGGTTAAGCCTTGTGATCTATGTATTGTGCGTGCACATGCAAGTTGAATTGGAAATTGTTTTCGTATTTTCAACTGGGCCATCTTTGATGTGATAGGCATTGCTTTTGATATTCGCAGTATTGGTGTCCAATTATGTGCTATGTCCGAAGTATACAAATGAGCTAGTTTTCTAGATTGTCGATGACCAATATTAGGGTCGTGGAACTTAATCCATAGAACATCGACCTTATTTGTATGGGTATATGATTTAACTATTCCATCTGCACCATTTACTAGCCCATCTGGTGCATCATAATTGCAAGCATACATTTCAACTAACATGTTCAGCTTTATCAGAAGTTGCGAAGGCAAAATAGCTGTATGTTTATGTGTTGGGAAATTGTCGTTATTCTCCTCATTTTCATCAATTGCATTAATTAAAATTTATTCGCTAGGCATGAGCATTAACATTTTCTTGTTATGCATTGCAACATCTTTGTTTTTGTAAAATAAATAGGGAAATGTCAGATCATTTGGTACAGGGCGCATGCAACTTGTATTCATATATGTTATATCATCAGATGTTTGACAATTTGTTCGCATTCTATTTAAAACTGATATGAATCTCATTTGTTTGTCGCATAGTCATATGCAATTGGAAGCACTTGACATTATCCTTCCAGAAATCATGTGTTATTGTTTGATTGTTGATTCTTGGTTGTTCAAAAATAAGAGAGTCTTGAATAGGTTGTGCTTGATAGAAATCACCACAAAATATGATATCAATGTTGCCAAAATATTTGGTTTGGACATGTTTTATGTTTCTGAATCTATTGTCAATAGAATATAAGAACCGACTACCAATCATCAATACCTCATCTATGAAAGCTAGCTGCAATTCTTGATATAGCTTTGATAAGTTGTCCAATACTTCTTTGCTAAGTGGGAACAAATGAGACTTGTTAAAAGGCATTAGCAATGCAGAATGGATTGTTGTTCCACCTGCATTATATGCAACCTTTCCTGTGTATGCTAATATTAGACCTTTTGGTTTCATAGGATCAGTTGTGTTTTATGAATCATAAATTCGTATAAGCATTTGGAAAATTGCTTTTGCTGTGAGTGTTTTACCTACGCCTGCTCCACCTGTAATAAAAAGGTAAGTTGGTTCCTTGGGTTTTTTTTTTTTTAATTGCAACGTCTTTTACAATTGCTTGTTTCTCTTTGTTCAACATTCTTCTAAGTTTGTAATACTCATTGTTCTCCATTAAAAATGGATGGGCAGTAATTTGAAATCCAAGATTGATTTTTTTCTTCATTTCAAACTGTTTTGGAAATTGCAAGTCTGATTGCAAATCATATTCTTCATAATGGAAACTGTTCTCTTGGTTTCGCATATTCATTTGGTTAGTATTCAAAGAACTAATTTGCTCATTTGTTGCAGTCTCTAAATCACCCCATGTTGGATTGATGTTATATGTAAATTTGGCTTCATTGGCTTGAATTGTTTTTTCATGCAATGTATATGCAGAGAGCCACGTAGGCAATTCTTGTTTCAATGTATCTTCAAAATTTTCAAATGGCATATATAATAATAATTTCTCTCGGTAGAAGTTTTCAATATCATTGTGCTTGTTATATTTGACAAATCGTATAACATTTGGTTTTTTCCTTTTAGATATGGGTGTGCCATCTTTCCTGTAATTTGATACAAATTCTGCAAGGTAGATTTTGCTAATGGAACTTGGGCGTACAATGTAGTAGTAAATAATGGAATGGCACATAACATCTTCTGAATCATCAGGTTCTCGTTTCAAAAGAATAGGCGGTTTAAGCATAAGTGTGCGTTCATCAACTACAGATGTGTTTATGAATATACATTCCCTTGAACTACAACTCAATGGCAATGGAAGTGCTATATGCACTACTTGTTGAGCTGACATTTGTTGCAGATTGAGTAATTTGTTTCCGAGTTTACGAATCATTTGCATAGCATCAATTTCATTTTTCTGATGCTCTTTGCGTATTCTTCTAAATGCATTTGTCATAGACTTGTCAATTTTGGTCATATATGAACTACAATATGATGATGCGGCATATGTATTTAGCACAATTTGTGCATCTGTATTTGCATTCCATAAAGTAGGCATAGCCTTTGCAAAACTGTTATTCCAAATGTGAGAAGGTTTTCGTTTCAGGAAAATTGTTGGTTGCTTTACTGTATGTTGTAATAGTTCTATGTACTCACTTTCTGTTAGTCCTATTTCCAGGAGGAAATTGTCATGGGTTATTGAATCATTGTAGTTTGTTTGCTCCAAGAATGCTAAAAGTGATATTGATTTCTCGACGGTTTTTTTATTTTGTGCATTGGTTGGCTCAATGATCATTGTTGATTTCATTGGTGGCACGGGGAAGTTGTATCTGCAATTTGAATTTTTTCGCTTCTTACAACTTCTTGTATGGTGATGTTTATGCAATTTAGCAACATTTGGCTCCAAATGATTTGTATTACAAGTTATGTAATTGTCAAGAAACTTTTCAATTTCTGAATTGCTTTGTTTTCCATATATTGGAGCATTCTCTATCCATAAGAGTCCATGTTCATGTTCAGTTCCTCTATTTTGAAATTCTGTTATGAAATAGTAATCAGATATTTTTCCAAAGAATGTAGTATCTTAACATATCATTTGCTTTACAACATTAATTCTATGTCTATAGTACTGGCTACATGTGACTGGATATTTTCTTATAAGGTAGTCAATTTCATCATCTTCTAATATATCAATAGCATTTTTACTTGCTTTATTTCTAAACAATGTGACCAATGTATCTACTAATGGTTTCCATCGATGTTCTGCACTTGTAAATGTCACAAAGAAAGTTGGAGGTCCCAATTGTCGTATCATTGCAAATATGTTTTTCTTAATTTGTTCCAAATGATAAGAAGATATGCGAATGTTCTTGAAATCTATGTATCCAATATCAGATTTCAATAACTTTTCCAAATTTGCTCGATACTTGACATCTTTTGCTAATATTTTCCTGCCTTTTAGTTATCCTTTTCTTATTCGTACCCATATGCAAGATAGCACTTTATCAATTATTATTCGCATTGTCTTGGAAAACAAATTTGTTGTATGATATGAGAAGTCACCACTTGCTTGTAACAATTCCCATTGTACAATTTTTTGGTAGCTAAACCTATTTGTGATGTCATGATCACGTGCATCGCCATAAAATAATGTTGGAAAGTTCATTTCTTCTGCATATTTTTCCTTGAAAATCCCCAGTGGTCGTTGTCCTTCAGTAGGTGCTAGTTCAATAATCTTGTCTTGCAAATCGTAGATGCGTTGTGACTCTATTAATCCGTGCACCAATGTTTCAGTAGGTGCTTCGTTATTTGCATCACTGTCTGTATCACTCTCATTGTCGCTGTTTGAATTTTGTACAATGTATTCATTATTCTCTTGTAAAACATGGGCCCAATTCTCATTAATACAAATGTTCTCAGCTTTATAAAGACTTCTAGAACATAGTTCATTCAATGCTTTCATGACAATAATTGGACGTAA
Source organism: Pinus taeda (assembly GCA_000404065.3). Lineage (NCBI taxonomy): Eukaryota > Viridiplantae > Streptophyta > Pinopsida > Pinales > Pinaceae > Pinus > Pinus taeda. The sequence continues at coordinate 48,123 of APFE031401050.1, forward strand.
TTTACTTGTTTGGTATGCATTTTTGTATTGCAATCGTCTTTTTAATGCAACTGCAATTGTCATTGTATCACTTAGATATTGTGGCAATGCTTTTTGCACAATGTCCATATGAACTGGTACATTGATAATTGATCCTGTTAAGCCAATTTGTGATCGCCTATATCCCCATTGTCTGATTTGTGCAAATGCAATTCTCAATGACACAAGCCTTTCTTCTATATCTGAAAGTGCATTTACAGTTGGCAATGGAATGTTACGTCTTATTTGTTCAGGTGTTGCAAATTGTGGAAGCTTTCCATTCTTGAGTGCTTTTTTGCAAGCAACACATATGTTTTCATTGCTGAAGGTCCTATTGTTCAATGTCAAATTCATATGCTTTTCTTGCAACTCTATAGTGAAGAATCTGATATTTGCAATCTAGTACAAACTGCACATGTATTCCTAGGCGTGTCTTCGACTTGTTCCATATAAATTTGTATTGCATCTTTCTTTCTTGTCATTCTTGACTTCTTATTAGAAGATGATTTTCTGCATATGTCATTGCATTTTCTTCTTGTACGTATGAATTGCTTCATTTGGTGATAAGTAAGCTTATGACAGCTGGGCAATTTTTGTAAGCAAGATGCTATTTCAAATTCAATCTTGTTATTGAGATGTATGCGAGGACTAGATTGTTGATTTTGGAATACATGCTTATGAAAAAAGATGTTATCATTGTTATCTACATCACTGCATTTGCTTTTTGTACGTATTAATTGCTTCAGTTTATGATAATTGAGCCTACAACGCTTAGTTGGTTGCATTTGTTCTAAATGAGATGCTAGCTCAAATTGAATATTATTGTTAAAATGTACTTGAGATATACATTGTTGTTTTTCTAGTAAAAAACAATCAATGTTGTCAGGCATAATGCATTGTAATTTGAATTTGTCATTGTCAACATCTATTATTTCTTCCATCATTTCCAATTGCTTACCAAAGTTGCTAATGCAAGAACTAGGTTGTTGATTTTCTAGTAGATGATTATCACAAAAGATGTTATCATTGTTATGTACATTGGTGCATTTGTGTTTTGTTCGTATGAATTGCTTTAGTTTGTGATAATTGAGCCTACGATGCTTAGTTGGTTGCATTTGTTATAAATGAGATGCTATCTCAAATGCAATATCATTGTAAAAATGTACTTGAGATATACATTGTTGTTTTCCTAGTATATGCTTATGATGCAATTGATTACAATCCTCTTTTGCTTTCATGTAGAATTGTTGAGAATTATGAACATATTTTTGTATCATTGCGTGGTAGTGAATATGTGATGTATCTGTCCTGAATGACATGATGTTAACAATATGATTGCATGTCGAATAAGAAGAACTGTAACTGAAAAAGTTATTAGCAACAGAGGACCATAGCTAGATATTGACTTTGAACATCATAGATATCCATTGCAAATAGAATGGTCTACCTTCTACCTGTCCTTGCTCATATGGCATTGCCATATTTATGAGATATTGTTGACAATTGTTATTCGTTGCATAGTGTATCACATCAGGTACTAGGTATTGTTCTAAACAATGTAATGCATCTCGATTCTTATGCATAAGTGCATTGCAAAAAGATTGGACAATGTAAAGTCGCAAACACTGTGCATCGAATTTTGTTGCCACTAAATAGCAAATTGCATTAAAGAGACTGTCACCACAATTAGATGGCATTTTCTTTGCAATCGTTAATTCATTTAAAAGCATATTATCTGCAATATGCATCCAATGGCTTTCAATATCTTTGCAAATAGATGACAGGTAGATATTAGACTGGTTGCAAATGCGTATTGGAAACTTTTGGTAAAGCAATGGTTCATAATGACCACTAACAGGATTTGCATCATGAAAGAGAATGCAATATGGAATTGTATTTTCATGTTGATTAAAAAGCAAATATCTTGTTTTTCTTGTCAATGACCAAACTGCAATTGATATATCTAGCCATTTAGCTAACCAACGTATGCAAAAGCTATCACCCCATAAACCTCGGTCAGACTCCTTTATATTTGTAGATGCAGAACAACGCATTCTATGAAGATATGTACCAATATCATTAATTCCATGTAACTCGTATAGGAAGTCAAGTGCTAGTTCATACTTATATGACTCTATTGCTTCAACATCATTATTGTTTAAGAAAAAAAGGAAATGTTCTATTAACCCATTTCGTAGTTCAGTTGAAGTATAACGAAAATGTAGAAGCATTTCGAATGAGTCAAATAGACAATCGCCTACAGTATATGGAAATGCATTTAATCTAAAAAGACCATTTCTTTTTAAGACAGTATCAATGTTGTGAGGCAAAATGCATTGTAATTTGAATTTGTAACTGTCAACATCTATTATTTCTTCCATCATTTGCAATTGCTTACCAGACTTGCCTTCTGCAATTGTCTTCTGCAGCTTTGCAAAAAATATTGATCAAATTAGCAAAAAATGAAGATGATTGTTTTGAACAAAATATATATATTAAAACAATAGGCTCTTGCATTTTGTTGCCAGACAAATATCAAATTTCTTTATCTTCACCTATTCCTTAAACTGTGAGTGATTGGTGGTCTAAAGCCTTGTAGTCTGGGGGTGTTCACCCATGTCTGGAGTTAAGCATAGTAGAAGTGGTTATCTGGCTTGAAAAAGCATCATTCCTCCCATTCATCCGTTTCCAACATTTTGTTGAGTTTGTAATGTTCCCAAGCATCTCCAAGATAAAACCTAGGAGAGTTTCTTGGGGTGATAACAAGCCTCAAACAAGCACCACGAGCTTGGTATGAAAAACTGACTGAGCATATTCTGAAACTCAATTTCAAACATTATGATCTTGATGATGCAACTTTGTTTGTCAAGAAAGTTGGCAAAACAATTGTATATCTTGCGGTATATGTAGATGATCTTTTGATGATAGGGAAAAATGAAAGCTACATTGCATCCATAAAGAAGGAATTGAAGAAAGGTTTTGGAAGGACTGATTTGTGCTATGTTCATTACTATCTTGGTATTGAAGTAACTCAACATACGAAGTCCATATTCCTTTCTCAAAAGAAGTAGACTTGAGATCCGTTGAATAGGTTTGGCATGACTGAATGCAATCCTCTGACTAGTCCAATGGAACAAAACTTAAAGCTCACATCCATTGAAGGAAAAGAATTTGAGGATGCAATGAAGAATAGATAGCTTGTAGGAAGTCTCAACTACCTAACTACTACCAGACCAAATATTTCGTTTTCTGTTGGAATCCTCTCCAGATTTATGAAAAAGATAATAAACCATATCCTATCCTCCTCATAGAAGTGAGTTTTTGTCCATCGAAAACACAAGTATGACTTTGTACCTAATGTATAAGAACAATTTAAACAAGATGGAAGACGAGGATTTCAAAAATTGATTCAAAATTCAACCAAAACCATCTTCAACTCAAGTGAGGATGGTATAAAGATGGTTGGTCTTGGCTAAATCATTGGGGAATAAAAGAAGGGATAGTTCTGCAAAATACATATAGAATTAAGGCACTATGAGGTAATCAACCCTAATCTAGAATATAAAAAATATCTCTTTGTTTCGATTATTGTAAAGAAAAAAATCAACAATGTTGATAAGAACAAATTCTCATAAACTTCATAGTGAAATTGGGCATTTTACAATTTCCAAAACACCATAGGATGAATGAACGTGTAAGCCTTGTGACACTAAAAATGGTTAAAGAGGAAAAGCACTTTCTCCTAAAATGCTCAATGTAACCCATATTAGATCTCAATTTCAAAAGGTATATCACTACCAACCCTCTTAACCTTCTAAGTCAACAAAACCCTGACGATCTTGGAATACCTCCCTTAATATTTTTCAGACACAAATACAATTATAAAAAATCTAAAACAATTTGTTACCTTCTTAAAAAGGTTAAAGAAAATTAGCTACGAGGGTTAGCCCAGTTAGTTGAGTCCTCATCGTTAAAGCACCTTTGCTATTAAAAAGTCACAGGTTCAATTCTTTCGAAATTCTTAGGACCATGCTCCTAATAATAAAATGAGATAGCAATTACTGCATCTAGACTTGCAACAATAGGTAATGCAAAAGCTGTCTAAATAAAGCTAGGGTTACAACTATCCTTAAGGCCAGAAGTGTTTATCTTTTTGTCATATTGTTATATAATACTTGGAACTATGTTAACTTTCACTCTATCTTTATAAATAGGCAATGTGTGTAAATCATGGTCTTATATCTTCTCTCGTTCTAAACACAAACTCCCAGCCTCCATTAACGATGCAATTCATCTCGGAGAAATGGAATGCCTCTTGTGATTTATATTAATTTATATTATATATATATTTATATGATAAATGATTTATATTACATTTATATTTATATCATATTTATATTTACATATATGTTATGAATTATTTTCGTTAATTACGCCGTAAGGCGTTCCTCTGAGAAAGACATCCTAAAATGTGACGTGTGCTATACTCAGCCATTGATTCTGTGTGTTAGACGATTGGGGTGTTTTCTGCCATTGGTTTTTTTTTTTTCATAGAAAAATGTTATTTTTTCCACCAGCTGGAAGACAGAGAGGGAGGATCTCACAATGGGCCATGAAAGACCAGCCCTCCTGACGATGAGACTCTTCACAGTGACTGAACCGAAACGTGTCTTAGCAGTGACTAAACGTGTCTTTCTTCTTGGTTTGGTGTCTTTCTCCCTGCCTGAGGGCTTTGTGCTGTTATATCACTATTTTTACCCTCTCCTTCACACATGGGATTTCCTCCCTGCCTTACTTTCATTGCCTAATTCGCTGCTCAAGTTTATACAACGCCTTGTGAAGTGATTACGGCCTTTGCCCAGAAGTCTTCCGAAGTCTTCCGACCAGTAATCTGTTGGGGTCTGTACCGGTATGTGAATTTTTTTTGGGGTAAATTTACATGTTTTGGTTTATTTTTCTATATAGATATATGTGAATTTATGTAGGGCTCTTTTGAGAGTGTTGTAGCCTGTAAGCTAGCTACATTCCAGAAATGGGGAGGGCATACATGGTGTAGCCTGCATAATAATTACCTACAACAAAGAAGGGTCTCTATTTCCTGAAAAAAGCAAGATTCCTTTCAATACTAATGGAATTGCACACATGCATACATATTATTGTTTTGTTTAATCTATTTTTTTATTTTTATAAATTTTTCAAATCCAATTGTGTCAATCAACATTGATTAGAACTCCAAACGATGAAGTTGAATATTAAACCTAATAAGCTCTTCAATAAATATACTTTTTCCAAATTGAAAGAGAAAATAATGTTCGAATATGTAAACTAGGTCTAAGGTTGCATGTGCATTCTCTTTGAGCCCTCTTGCTGCCTTTCTGGGATTGAGTTGGATCGATGCTAGAATGATCATAAATGTTCCGTCAATAGCCCAAAATATTTTGTCTATAATTTAAATTATTCCTACCATCGTGGTCTTTAAGATGTTCGAATTTTTTAGGACAAGGAAGACACTCACTCTGATGGTAGATCCCCATTTCCTTTGTCCACCTCCTTGTTTTTCATATTCGCAACATGGCCGTCGAGATTGCCACCGTTGTGGTCGAGAAAATTACAAGTTCCATTACGGAAGTATTCATCTAATAGAGCAAGGATATTTATCATATGGAAAACAAACTTGAAGTTCTAAATGAAAAGATCAAGAGTATGAACCTCAATTTGAGCCATGTGTGCACTCGATTCCAAAATCAACAGAGAGTGTTTCCAGATTCTGAAAAAAAAAGCATAACAAAGATGGTATAAGTAGGCTAAAGAACTCAGTGTTCCCATTGAGGAACGACAAAGTCAATGTTTTGATTTATGGAATATTTTCTACCCGAAGCTCTCTATAGAATGTAGAGAATGGAAGACAAAATTCGATAACCTATTTGAAGAGTTTCACAAAGAATTTCAATTTCTTGCCAATATCTAGAAATTTTTGTTAGCTGCAAAGGTGAGGCTAGTCCTTCCTTAACCTGTGCAATTCATTGGCTTTGTTAGGTCAGATACAAAATCTGTTGAGAAGAAACTACGAGAATGGCTTACTGAGTCACCTCATTGCATGGTTGGTGGGTGGGATTGGAAAAAATTCCCTGCTCAAACTCATCCATAACAATATCAATAATGTGAGTCATATCTTTGATGTTGTCATCTAGGTTACTATTTCTCAGAACTTTAAGCATGAAGAATTTTATAATTCCAGTCAAGTTCAAATCCTGGGCAAATTTGACAAAATACATATCCCACCCGCGATTTATCAGCTAAAGGGCTCTTTTGAGAGTGTTGTAGCCTGTAAGCTAGCTACATTCCAGAAATGGGGAGGGCATATTTATTGCACGGTGATAATCGGAAATCATTGTATCAGAAATAATAATTCTAAGTCAACTAACCTAAATCCTGAAGCCAGTTACAATATACATTGAAACCTACTGTAATCTTGTTCAAGTCCTGCTGATGGATTTCAGATTAAACACTGAATTCAAATGTCACCCTCGCTGCTCTCCGACTGTATCTAGGATGGGCTTATGTTGGCAATCGTCTCCTCAGTGCTACTGTAGAAAGTAATCCCAAATCACAACTTATTTCACATTTAAATCATATCAATTTAACCTGGGAAATTTGTAGTGGTTAAATTTAGCCATCAGCTGGTAAGTTTAGCCCTTTTCTAATTTTAATTTTAATTTTATTTTTTACACAAAAATAATTGTTGCCAAATTAATATAGGGAAAAATGATTTTATACAACAATTTTGACCAATTATTTAAAATTTGTATTCATTATTATTTTTACATGAAAATTTATAATTGACATTGTAAAAATAAGTAAGATTGATTTTTTTTAATATAAGATAAATATGATACTAAAAATTTCTCAATATCTGTTGTTTTGGTTTTCTGTACTAATAAAAATTCAATCATATTAACTGGTTTATGTTGCTATATATATATATGTGTGTGTGTGTGTGTGTGTGTGTGTGTGTGAATTTATGTAGGGCTCTTTTGAGAGTGTTGTAGCCTGTAAGCTAGCTACATTCCAGAAATGGGGAGCGCATATTTATTGCACGGTGATAATCGGAATCATTGTATCATAAATAATAATTCTAGGTCAACTAACCTAAATCCTGAAGCCAGTTACAATATACATTGAAACCTACTGTAATCTTGTTCAAGTCCTGTTGATGGATCTTAGATTAAACACTGAATTCAAATGTCACCCTCGCTGCTCTCCGACTGTATCTAGGATGGGCTTATGTATATATAAGTATGTATATATATGTGAATTTATGTATATATAACTATGCAAATTTTTTTAGACTGGAAATATTAGTAGCCCATTTTTCTCCAACACTTTGAGAAAAAACACGGCCACTTGAATTTCATCACTTCCGCTACTTTTCCATTAAAGGCGTTTGAGAAGAAAGCTAGACACAGGTAGTTTATTAATAGTCCACTTTAAAGGTGTTTTGATTAATCTATTTTTTTTTATTTTTATAAAATTTTCAAATCGAATGCTGTTCTGAAAGCAATGAAACCAGCGAACAATTAAAGAATGAAGTTTTGGATACTTCGATCTTTACTCCGTTGATTAAAAAAATATGAAATTTAGTCATAGTGAGAGCATAATCATGCATATATGTTTCTTTATCTGTTGATATAGATATACATACTGCTGCTTTACCATCTTTCAGAGCGAAATATAATGTGTTCAACTGTATATCAATTTTTTTCCAGAACAGATCAAGAGGGACACAACCCAGATTGTTTACACCACTCATTTCAATGTCGAACAGTCAATATAAATAGCTATATTTTAATGTTGTTCATTGTGTAAATTTTTTAATCAAATAGAAAGAGATCAGGATATACCTACCTCCAACAATTGAAAGCAAAAATGACCCCAAACTTGGTGTAGCCTGCATAATAATTACCTACAACACAGAAGGGTCTCTATTTCCTGAAGAAAACAAGATTCCTTTCAATACTAATGGAATTGCACACATGCATATATATTATTGTTTTGTTTAATCTATTTTTTTTTATTTTTATAAAATTTTCAAATCAAATTGTGTCAATCAACATTGATTAGAACTCGAAACGATGAAGTTGAATATTAAACAAAATGCCTAAAAAATTAAACGTTACAAGATTATGAATGAATGCATGTGGCAATAAGGGCCATAAAATCTCGATATGGAAATTGTTTTATAACATTTCCTTTGATGTCTTCCTTCACTTTTATGAAAACACTTTTATAACGTTTCCTTTGATGTCTTCCTTCACTTTTATGAAAACACTTAAAGATACCTTATGGAGATGAATTATTTATCCTGCAGCCTTTGATTTACAGAAATAGGCACAAAGTATCAGTCGCCCATTAATATTGCCAACATTAATATTGTTTATATTATTAATCAAACGAAGATCACAAAAGTTGTCAACAAATTGTTATTTCCTGTATCACCATAGGAGTCGCCGAAAGAAAATATAGGAAGGGAGACAGTGAGCGCCATTATATATAACTAAATATTCTTAGCCTAAAGCAATTATATCATGAGCGCCATGCAAACTTGTCACATGCTCCATATAGTAAGTGTCCTTCTGGAATCGCTCTGATGACAACAAAAGGGGACATTTGTACAGGATTTTATATTGAGTTTGCAGCATTCAACCCCAGCCTTTTGCCCTTGCAAGCTGGTATTATTGCATTTCTTTGTCAGGATGGAGGAAACTATGAAGATATTGTTTACGCGGTCCTTGTGGAGAAGGAAGGAGCCGTTGTTCAGCAAGGTGATACCATTAAACTTTCTCTGCAGAATTTGTTTCCCATTGGGGAAACTGGGAAATCTGCGCTGTAGAAATTATATACAGCAAGCAAATGCAAAAAACAATATTCGTCAAAACGATAAGAATGAAACCCATAACCTTGTTTATTTATAGAATGAACTGTAAAGAGAGATATCAACAATCTTATTCATTTGTCAAAAAAATTGTGTTTACAATGCATGCAATGCTAATGTCATTTGCATCAGAAGGGAGCTAGTTGTCTTCTGCAGGATGAAACCTCGTTCTGACACCCAAATCTAGCAGATTCTGCATAAAAGTTGTTCTAATAAGAGATCCGACCTTCACAAATACTGCAGGGTACCCCAACGAGGCATAAATCCAAGCTTCCATGCCAGATGACATTGGTGGGATGAAGATCCTCCCTGTCCAGATATGTTGCCAATATCGTGTGGGTAATGAAGGAAAAGATGTCTAACAACTGGAAGTCCCTTTGAAGCAGCTTCCTGAAGATTGAGACATAAAAATTTCAAATGTATAGCGTAAATAATATCTTTTCAAAGCATAGATCAAAATGATATCAAGTTTAACAGACAAAAGTATATCTCTTTAAAGCACAGATAACAATCAATGAATTTTCCAAGGACTTGAAGATTGTATAAATGAAATGAGTCAAACTGAGATTAAAGATTTTTACTTTCACAAGCTGAATACGATAGAACTCCCAAGCCTTATAAACCTTAGCAAAACGTGCAAAGTGTGATAAGGTCCGCTCATTTGAATAGAACTGCTTATTTGCAGATGGTGAATTTCCCTGTAAAGAATTTCTCCAACAGAATTAGTTAGTAAGCCACTAAATAACTATTCCATCGTAAGAGAAAATTCAATGGCATGTCCCAAGTGAGTCCAGGGATTTAAGGTATAGATCAAGGATATTTGAATAATATGATCTTAAAGATATGTTGGCAAATATGAAAAGTCATGGGGAATTAACCTAGAATGCACATCACCACAATACAACTGCATTATACAAAACAAAGCTATGGGAATTACTTCATGTGTACGAAATATTGTGGTGAATGAATTCATCTCCATCCAACGTAATAGCAATTCTTCACTTCTCCTATATGGCGAGAAAGGGAGATCGACAGCACAGTAACCTCCAATGTCACTGTGGTTTAATGAAAAGCCTGAAAGACCACTGCTAAGCAGACCTACAATGGCACTCTTGATTCCATCATTTCTCTGCCAGCTTGTCATCTGATCACCTTCCCAGAATAACGTTGCCCATTTTGGAGTTTCCCGAAAACCAGCCCGCATGAAAAACACCAATTGTTCTTCATCCGGCACCTCCTTTGCTGTTTGAAATTTCCTCGGTTTTCCCTGTTGTTTTGCTTTCTATTCTTCAACAAATTCTCTATTGACTTCAGCCCAGAGTGAAGGGTATCTATTATGAGCAGAAATTGGGTCTTCCCCTGCAGTAAACACAGGTACTGTTAACAGGTTATATCATATTTATACAAAATCCCCGAGAATAATCTGAGTAGCCTCGAGGCATAAAAAATATACAGAAGCTCATGTATCAATCAATCATTAGGAGTTTTGATATTTCAGACCTGAGAAAAGGAAAGCATCCAAAGGAAGTCCCTCTCCAAAATCTGCCATCCAACCCTTTACTCTAGTATCTACCATCTCGTGCAAGATGCCCTTGAACCACGTGCAAGCTGCAGGATTCGTAAGATCCAACATTCCAACATCGAATGTTGTATTCGGAATCATGTAAGTTGAACCATATTTATTTTGTACAAAGAGACCTAGTTTGTTAGCTTCCTCAAAAAGGTTCCTTTTCCTGTTTGCCTTTTCATTCGTCTGCACTATGTTCAAAGCCACCACATTAACCATAAGTCTCTCCCCATAATAAACCTTTTTCAGCATTATCCAAAGCATTCAAAAGATTGCAAGACATACAGGCACTAAACAGGGGTTACAATAGGTAATTGTTAAAATGCCATTGGAATGAAGTTCTTCTACTAATTGCCTCCAACCAGGATAATGTATCTTATCTACTTCCCAGTTCCACCAGAGTTGCCAACTAATGCTTGTCCTTCTTTGTCTCACCCAATCCTGCACCAAAAACAGACAATGCATCGTAAAAGGAAATCAGCACCTCAAATGCAAACTTTATTGCTGCTAAAAACCATAAAGCTAAAAACCATAAAATAATGGCATCAAACAGCTAGCTTATAGTCATGGATATCCAGCAGCCCACCTGAAGCCAAAATGCAGAAATTGGGACATTATATTTTTCCAGCTGACCGCAAACATGTCTGACAGATTCAGTGCCACCTTGCATTCCAACTACTGCCCCGGACAAAATCCATTTTGGGAGTTCCGGCATTCTGCCTATTGTTCCTGTATATCGTTCAATCAGCTCTGTAGGGGAATAGCCATGTAGGATCCTCCCTTGCATTGAAGTGTCGTACATCTACAAGAATTTACAGAGGGACTTGAATCATATATGTTTCATCTCATTGATTTTGCTCTTGCTTATGATAAGTTTCATCTGTGTCATAATATTCCATACAATGGTCTCATATATGTTCTAAACATTTTAAAGACTGCAAATATTGATACAATGGATAAGAAATCGCTATGACAGGAAGAATACCTAAATCTGTATTTTTCAGCTTCCGAGTGCCGGCTCATTCCAAACCTGCGACGGTTGCGGTGATGTGAGTTTATTATGAACAGTTACAACTATTCAGTTACCTTCCCTTAATCAAACGGCTAACACTATTCGAATCGTCTAACAAATAGTCTAACGGTGCATAGTGATGACAGGTAGATCTTAGGGAAGTTCATTTCAGAGGGAAACGCCTTACGGCATAATTAGGGAAGTATGCCAAATCCACCTTTCATGATAAGGACAGTCGAGCGTAAGTGTCCTTGAAAAAGTTCACTCAGATGTGTGTGGACCATTCTCGACATCCTCTACCACCAAGAACATGTATGATGTAATATTTGTAGATGATTTCTCTCGTAAGTGCTAGATTTTCTTCACGGAAAATAAAGATTAGACGTTCTCTAAATTTTGTGAATTTAAAAGACTTGTTGAGAAAGACATTGGAAGGAAAGTGAAGGCTCTTAGAAGCGATAACGGTGAAGAATATGTGTCAAATGAATTCAAGAACTTCTATGCATCAGAAGGAATTTGACGGGAGTTAATATCACCCCATAACCCACAACATAATGGGGTGGCTAAAAGGAAAAACATAAGCATTGTGGGAGCTACATGGGAAATGTTACATGATCATGGCCTACCATTGCACTTGTGGGCTAAAGCATGCAACACAACTATATATGTGTAGAACAAGAGTCCTCATCAGATTCTCAGGATGAGTACACCAGAAGAAGATTTTCTAGGTAAGAAAATAGATGTGGTACACTTCAGGATCTTTGGTTCATCAATTTACTATCATGTTACCAAGGATGCAAGGAAAAAGCTAGATCTAATAGTTGAGTTGGGCATATTTTTGGGGTACATTGATACACCTCTCAACTATCGGGTGTACCCACCATCTCACAGGATGATAGTGGTTCGTAGAGATGTGACGTTCGATGAAGATAAGGCCATGAGATGTTCCCTTGATAGGGAGGTTCAGTTAAATGAAGATTATGATATTTTAGCTCCAAAGGAAGAACCTCAAGATGATGTGGAGCATCCACATGCAGAGGAGTAGAGAGTGGAAGCATCCACTGATGCAAAGACTTATAAATATGGAAGGGAACACACCAGAGAAGCTGATAGATTGATGTATGATGCTAGAGAGAATGTGGGAGTAGCCACATGTAGGTAGAGGAGGTCACCAGATTGATACAATGGCTACATGGCTTTGATGAGTGAGAGTGTAAAGATTGAGCCATCCTCATTCGAGGAAGCAGTGCATAAACCAATATGGGTTGATGTCATGGTTGAGGAGTATGACTCCGTTATCAAAAAAAGTGTTTTGAAAGTGGTCCCACGACTAGCCGACGAGTCAGTGGTGAGTTCCAGATGGATTTACAAGGTAAAGCAAGCATCAAACGAGAGTGTGGAGAAACACAAGGCTAAATTTGTGGCCAGAGGGTTCTCTCGGGTGGAGGGAATTGATTATGAGGAAACCTTTTTTTGAGTAGTAAGGTAATCTTCAACTAGATCTATTCTAGCACTTTCAGTGTAGATGGGATGGAAGATACATGAGATGGATGTGAAGACAACATTCCTCAATGGTGTGATTGAGGAAGAGGTTTTCATTGAGCATCCAGAAGGTTTTGAGACCTTAAACAAAGAGTTGCATGTGTTCAAACTCAAGCGAGTTTTGTGTGGACTAAAACAAGCACCCCATGCTTCGTACACCACGATTAAAAATTATTTCACCAGGTTGGGCTTCACCAAAAGTGAAGCAGATGAAAAACTTTACCATATTGTGGTTGAAGGTAAATTGTTGATTATAGTATTATATGTCGATGATTTAATTCTAACAGGTGATGACAAGCTAGTAAAATATTACAAAGAGGATCTTGCAAGAGAATTTGAAATGAAGGACATAGGGCTCATGAATTATTTCCTTGGTATGGAAGTATGGAAAGGATATGAGGAACTGTTTGTCTCTCAGGGAAAGTATGCCAGCGAGATACCAAAGAAGTTCCACATGGAGAGCAACAAACCCATTGAGATTCCTCTAACAGAGAATTGGAGGAAAGAAGATGCTACATTAGGTGAAGTAGTGGAGGCTACTATTTATAGGTAGCTTGTGGGTTCACTTATTTATTTGGTGAACACATGACCAAACTTATGTTTTATAGTTAACCAACTTAGTTAAGCAATGGTTAAGCCAACTAAACTCTATTGGAAGGAAACTAAACATGTGTTGAGATACCTCAGAGGCACCACTTAGTTTGGTATTTGCTACAAATAGATAGAGGGAGTGAAGTTACAAGGCTTCACAGATGTAGATTATGTAGGGAGTCCATTTGACAAGAATAACACATCAAGGGGAATCTTCAGTATTGGTTCAGAAATAGTTTCTTGGTACAACATGAAGTAGAGATCAGTTGCACTCAGTTCGGCAGAAGCATAGTACATGACTGCTAGTCAAGCAACTTGTGAGGCTATTTGGATGAGGAAGTTCCTTGTTGGGTTATTTGGTCAGCAGATAGATCCTATAATGGTTTACTATGATAATCAAAATTGTATCAAACTCTTTGGGAATCCAAGTTTTCATGACTGGTCCAAACATATCGACATCTGGTATCACCATCTACCAGATTGTGTGTAGAGGAGAATCATGTTGTTGGAGTACATTCCTACAGAGGAACAAGATGCAAATATTTTGACAAAGGCATTGTCAAGATTCAAATTCGAGTTTCATAGACACAGGATCATGGTAGCAGATAATCCCTTTCTTATTGAGAGGGAGTGTTGAAAATGCAACAAGAAAATCCTAATTTTATTTTCTCCTTGAATTAAATTGGGAATAAAATTGTAAAACCACATCTCATGACAACTTGTATTAGTTAAATAAGTTAATTTGACTTAGTTGGCTTAATTAATTCGAATTGAGGGTCTAACATGAGTCATGTAGAGTGTCTCCTACTATATAGGAGCTCTGGTTGAGTTTATTTTGAGCTGTAATTAATTAATTATATTTAATTGAGTTAAAGTTAGTTAAACTAGTTCCAACTGTTGGAGGAACTAGTGGGAGGTCTAGGAGTGCGGTGTTGCCGCCAGTGATTGACTGGTTAACTAATGATTCACCCATAAATAACTCATGCATGTCAGATATGAGAGTTAACCAGTTGAGATTGGAGTTCAGGTACAATGTACTATTAATTGTATAATCATTTGAGTTGTATAGGTGGTGCATGCAGTCAGAGGAAGGCCTATGATGGATTACACATTTCCTTTGAGGAATTTCCCTAATTAATAGGGGACTAACTCCCAAGGAAACAATGCAAGGAAATAGGGACTTGGGAAAACAATAAATTGGTTAAGTAATTGCTTGAGCTTGCTTAGGAAGTAGTGAGGCAGATAAAGATAGTGTAGAGGTTGCTCGAGCTTGAGAAAAGCATTGTAATCTTCTCATATTTTCTGACTAGTGCAATATACAAATAACAAGGGTTTTTAGCTGTGGCTTTCCCCAGGAAATCATTGTGTAATGTGTTGATTGAATTATTTCTCTTGTATGCTTCGTGATTCCACGATCATTTAATTGTTTCTGCTGATGAGTAGAATAGATTCAAGTCTATTGTTTTAACATATTATAATTAGCAGTTTGAATCTACAAGGAATTTCTACAAATTTCATATTTTAACTTGAGCCTTAAAATATTTTGCTTTAGATTCCCTGCTACATGTAAAATTTTGTTTTGTGGTGCATTTTGTCAAAGTTACATAAGTGATAAAATAGACATATAGGCATTTTGGAAAACTTGATGTAAAAGTATACAGGTTAAATATTGTGTAGTTATGTCTTAATCTAAATTTCATACTTGGAATGTATTTCATTCTATTGTAAAATGCATTTTGTAATGACTATGAAAAATAGGAAATATTATCCATTTTTATCTTGGTAAACTTGGATTTCATTGTAGAAGATTTTTTAAGACAATAAAGAATGAGATATCCTATAAAATGTTGGTAGCTCTAAGTTGGGGTGTTTATGATTCAATTTTCCATTAACTACAAGTCCTTATGTGCATTTATTTGGATAATCAACCTTTACATTTACCTTATGAAAGAAAAACAAATTTAGATTATTTTTGCACCACATAAACTTTTGATGTGTTGAATTAAAAATATGAAATTGTAGTAAGGTTTCTAATTATTAGATATATTCTCCAAGTTGAATAATTAAATTTGTCCTTGTAATAAAGGTTGTGCATTCATTTCAATAATGCTAGCCAAATTTGCTTTGCTTCACTAAAATGCACAATTATGTTTCACTTCTTATCTAATTTGAGTGATTCAAAATGGAAATTGTGTATTTTACAATTCTCCAATTTTATACAATTTTATATTTTTAATTTAAGCCTTGAAAATTTCTACTTCAACTCTCCTTAATGTGCGAAATTTCATTTTAGGGTGTATTTTTTTGAAGTTATTTATAAGCGGGAAAATAGGTATGTAAGAAATTTTGCAAAACTAATGTAAGAGTACATAAATTAATTAATGTTTAATTATGTCTTAGTCCAAATTTTATACCTATAATGTACTTGGTTTGGCTCTTGAGTGCATTCAAGTATAGACCATGGAAACTGGCAAATAATTTCAATTGCCACCTTAACGGACTTGGATTTTAGTATAGAAGATTTATTTTATACATTTGAGTATAAGATGTTCTATAGTGTTGTTATCTCTAGGATGGAATTTTTATGATTCCATTTAAAATGACTATAAATCCAAGTGTGCATTTTTTTTTGGGTCAAATAACCCTTACTTTTACCCTATGAAAAAATCAAATTTGGAGTATTTTTGTAGAACGTAGATCTTTATGTGTCAAATTAAAAATATGGAACTATGATAAGGTTTATATTGAGTAAACATACTCTATCCAAGTTTAATTATTCAATTTGGCCTTGAAATGAAAGTTGAATGTGCGTTTCAGTGAAGCTAGCCTTGCCTTGATTCACTAAAATACATGCCCAGGTTTCATTCTTAGACAATTTGAGTGATTCAAAATGGATAGTATGTGGTTTATAATTCTCCACAATTATAAATTTCATATTTTTTATTTTGAGCATCAAATATTTCTATGTCAAATTTTCTTCAACATGCAAAATTTTATTTAGAGTGCATTTTCTCAAACTTGTTTATAAGTAGGAAAAATAATGTATTTTTGTACTGGGTATGAAGACTAAAAATAATATGAATTGATATCTTGGTAGACTTGGATTTCACCATATAAATTTTTCTTTAGAAAGATGACTATGAGAAGTTATATAAAATGTTGGTACCCCGAGGTTGTAATGTTTATGATTTCATTTACCCTTAACTACAAGTCTTATTATGTGTTTCTTTAGATCACCCAACCTTGATTTTTATCTTATGAAAAAAATCAAAATTGGAGTATTTTAGCCTAGCATAAATTTTTGTGTTAAAGATATCGAATTGTAGTAAAGTTTGCAATGAGTAAACATTCCCTCCAGGTTGAATAATTCAACTTGGCCTTATAATGAGAGTTGTGCATGCATTATAATGAAGGTAGCGAAAAATTGCTTTGCTTCACTAAAATGCATGCCCATGCTTCTTTTATTAGTAAGTCATAGTGACTCAAATTGGATATTGTGTATTTTATAATTCCCCACATTTATACAGTTTCATATTTAATTTGAGCCTTTAAAGTTTATATATATATATATATATATATCAAAAATGTTTCTTTTGGGTGCATTTTGTCAAAGTTTTGTGTGTGGAAAAAAAGGCATATAGGCACTTTAGAACATCTAATGCTATTGTACAAAGGATGTTGGGTCCCTATAATACTAGTGATTACCCCATTGCTATTGTAGTTGTACCCCTTATTAATATTGTTGTGTCCCTATTGTCCCCATATTGTTATTACTGTGCCCCATAGAATCCCTCTATTGTTATTTTTGTGGCTTTATATTATTATTGTTAGGTCGGCGCGGTTATATTGTGACTCCTTAGACTCCTATATATAGAAAGGAGGTTTCATCATTTGAATCATCCAAGAATTTTTCATTTATGTA
>APFE031401052.1:0-10729 GCA_000404065.3 Pinus taeda
AAAGCAGTTTAGTTAATTTCTAATTTCTAATTATTGGTTAATTATTTCTAATAATTGTTTTTAATTAATTATTACTATAAATTTATTGAATAAAAACATTGTTTGAATATTAACAAATAAGTAAAATATTTTACAACAAAAGTGAAATAATGACAATAATATCATACATATATGCACAAATATATGTATGCCCTTTAAATATATTGTTTCATTAAATTAATCTTCATTATACAAGGGCTCCCTTCTTAAGAAAGTGGCCCTTCGAGGAAAAGTATGAACAACAAAACCTAGAGTTATTCTAAGTGATCAAACCCTCTGTAAAACTTCTCCTTCAATATTCTTCGTTGTTGGGTCATTCTCCCTTGCTATCCCTTGCTCTTCTTCCACCCAATCACTGAGATCTCACTGTCCTATTGTCTTGTTCCCTCTAGATGTGTCTTTTCCCTTAACTTGGCCTTCTTTTTATAAGTTTGAGGTATTGGCCAAATTCACAACCCTAGTCTCCAAAGTGATTGACAATTAAGATTAGATCTCAACGTCATTTGACATGAACAATTGAGATTCATTTATTTCACCATTGAAAGTAACATTTTGCATTTCATTAGATTAACTCACTTTTTCTTGTAAAAGTCATTTTCTTTAATATTTCTATTAATTAAAATAATTGTTAAGGTTATAGGTCCTTTTGGATGACTTCCACTTATCAAGACACTTAGACTTGTTGGAAGTAATTTTCCAGTGTTACTATCATCAACACTCCCTCTTAGTGAGGAAGATACTTCTAGAAGAACCATATGTAACTAGCTTCCCCTTTGACCTTGGCTAAAATGTCCCATGCATCATCCTTCAACATGGATTTCGTCCAAATCTCTTTATTTGTTTCCTCCTCAATGACATTAGTTATTAATCTTAGGTAGTTTGAAAACCTCTTCAGAGGCATGCTCTCCTTAAATGTGTTCCTAGGAGCCTCTACATGCTCCTTAGCATCTCTTAATGTCTGCTCAAACCACCTGGGTCGTGAGAAGGAACAAGAAGTAGCTACTATCTCCTCCCAACCTAAAGGTTGAATCCCTAAAGTGAAAGTCTCTACATGTTGTTCTCCCTTACGAGCCTCATGCTCTTCATCCTCTATCACTACTGGTGGCAACTCATGAGACTTCTTAGATGTCAAGTTCCCCCCTAACTTAACATCTCTACTCAAAACTGTCATCCTCTATGTTGATATGAAGATCATGTAAGGCTCCATATTTGTCCTCTTCTCCACAAACACATGGATGTATTCTGGGAAACCAATGATCCTTAAATGTCCTATTTATTGCTCCACTCCTATGAATTCCTCCTCAAGAGTATTTTCCCCCAATATCCTCTTAGGACTCATGTTTTACACATATACTATAGTATTGCATGCCTTTGCCCCAAAAACATAGATGGATCTTGGTCACGTATCATTTCCTTGGCAAAATCGATTATGGATCAATTCTTTCTCTTCAAAAGCCCAATTTATTGAGGGTTGCACAAATTTGTCATATCCCTCTTGATCCCTACCTCCTTGCATAAATCCTTGAAGTCATTGGAGGTGTACTCTTCCCCATTATTTAACCTCAATACCTTGGTTTTTCATGTCTGTCTGGTTCTCAGCCTAAGTCTTGGAATCCTAAAATCCACTGAAGACCCCATTCTTGGTTTCCATGAAGAAGATCCAGGTTTTCCTAGAATATTTATCAATAAGAATGACATAGTATAATGATCCTTGCATTGATTCAATTGACATAAATCCACACACATCTAAGTGACTTAGATCCAAAATCCCCTCAGACCTACTCTCACTACAAGAAAAAGCATCCTTAAAATTCTTACTAAGTACACACCCTCTATAAACACCATACTGCTCAACACTAAACATTGGGACACTAGGGACACTCTCTATCAATATTAACAATTTCCTATGATAAGAAGTGTTCCATCCTCATATGCCACAACCTGCACAGGTTTTCATTTTCATGTACCAAAGCCTAAACAAGTTTTCCCTTCAAACTATATAAGTTTCCCTCTCTAACCCGAATGGCCACTACTGTGTTTGGTCTAATATCCTTTGGATGAATGAGCACTTTCCTACTCCTGAACATTACCTCATATCCTCTATCCTCCATCCCTAAGACTGAGAGCAAGTTATTATTCTGTCTTGATACAAATAGCACATCATTGGCTTCCAATGTTCCTCCTAACTCGAGCTAGAATGATTCCCTCTCACTTCTTAGACGCAATACCATACAATCACATGTAACTATATGGATGACTTTGGTGACTATTTTCTATACCCATGTGCGACGTCATATCCTGTGTGATTTCTAGATTTTGGTTGTGTTTTATACAACATCATATCTCGTGTATGACATTGAAACTACAATTTTTTGCATCTATTTTCACCTATGTTGTTGTACTACATATGGCCACGTATGATTCCTTTTGGTGTTGCCTTCTACTATATAACCATCACCTCATTTCTTCCTACTTTTTTAATATTATTATTTCCTCAAAAGGTTGGTCCTACACTGCCCCTACAACTCTTGTATTTGTATGATATTTGGCTTCTATGCATATGTGCAGTACTTCATAAATTGGGCCCTTAGAGAGACAAGTTTGATACCATGTTAATTTCTTACCCTAGCTTCTAGCTAATTATTTTCTACTAATTTCCTTTCTATAAATTAATTACTTTAGTAGATAAACTGAATAAAAGCATTGTTGCAATTTTAACATGTACATAAAAGGTAACAACATAAGAAAAATAATGACACCAATCTCATACACATGCACACATAAATATTTTCCCTTTAAATATGTTGTTTCATTAGATTAATCTTTAGCATATAATGGTTTAGTTTCTACTAAAATCCCCTTTGAGGAAAAATACAAACAACAAAACCTCGAGTTATTCCAACTGATCAAACCCTCTACAAAACCTATCCTTGAATCTTGTTCGCTATTGGATCCTTCTCCCTTGTTTCCCCTTTTTCTTCTTCCTCATACTCTACAAAACTTGGAAGAATGCCCTTCTCCACCCAATCATTGAGATCATACTACCTGTGCTCCCTGGATGTGCCATTTCCCTTATCCTAGCCTCCCTTTTATAAGTTTGAGTTATTGACCGAATCCACAACTCTAATATCCAAAGTGATTGATAATTGATGTTAGATCTCAACATCGCTTGAGTTTAACGATTAAGATTCAACTAATTCACTAATGTAAATAACCTTAGAATTTCATTATATTAACATGATTTTTCTTATAAGAGTAAATTACTTTCATAATTCCATTTATTAAAGTAATTGCTAAATATATTAGGCCCTTTTAGATGACTCTTAGATGTCTAGACACCTAAACATATGTGGAAATATGTATTGCATGCTAGTATCATTAATAGTTCATTTTAAAAGATAGATAATTAGATAATTAATTAATTTTTATATACATTGTGGAGTAATGTTGTCAAAGTTGTCTTCTATTTCCTATTTAATGTTTAATAAAATCATTTCAAATCTTTAGTATCGTAATGATCAAATGTTTTTCAAAATGTTTTCATGATCTTATATAAAATTTATTGATGTATATTATTAATGGTAAAAATGATTCTAATCCAATTCAAATTCACCTGTCTTTTCTAAAATTTATGCAGTGATTAAAATTTCACTTCATTACATTTATGTACAATTTGGATTATACTTATTTTTTTTTCAAGCTAAATGAGTTGAAATATAGTAATTTAAGTTGAGTTCGAGGAAACTCACGGGGCACTTCCTCTCATTCTAAGGATGGAACCTATGGTAAATTAGATTATATAGAATCTCAAAGTAGTGTCATGCCACTTAGAGAAATAGAACATGTGTGAGCATAATACCAATATGTCATACAACCACTTATGGTAGACCTAATTAACAACATGAGATGAATTAATATAACAAAATTCTTTACAGTTTAGATTTTACTATATATTGAAGTTGTTTTACAATATATTTTTTACGATATATTGAAGTTATCAATTAAGAGATTTAATGCGTGAGACTTTAAAATCCTATAATTTTAGGAATTTCATTACTAAAAGTCAATAGAAAGTATGAAGGCATATTCATGGTTTGATCCCCATAAGAAAAAGTTCAAAGATGGATTTGGAAACTCTAGCAAGGAGGTGATTCTTTCAACTTTTAACCTTATCTTTAGATTAGATTTGGGGATTTCTTGTGAAATATCATCTTTGGTTTTCCACTTGTAAGATTTATTCACTTGAGATTTACATCAACACAACATTGGAGCTACATTCTCGCCTTTTTCCTTTTCCATTCTTGAGTTTTAACCAACATGCACACACCTATTTCTAGGTATTCTATAGCTTGTGTACACCTCTATTTGAGCCCACGCCATTTTTCTACAAACCAAAACCCTATTCCCATGCTATAGACTATGTGAACTTCTTTGGCCCACTAATAAACCTTGCATCCATTCCCTACTTGTGGGTGTTTCCTTCTGTGTGCCATACAACCAACAAATTAACCGAGAACTCAACCAAAATAAAATAAAATGTTTCTATCTTGATTTTAAAATTCAACCAATTAGTTGTTGCAGTCATATTGTCATTGGAGACAATGATGGAAAACAAGTCACAAACATCGAGAAAAAATGATGAGTTGGATATTTTGCGCCAACTAGTGGAGCAATTGCAAGCTCTCCTCAAGAAAATGAACCTGTGCTCCCCCATTGTTCATAGCACAAACAATTTTGCAAATAAGACAAGTTTTGACTTGAAAATGATCCCTCTAAATTAGGGAAATACTTAAACATAGTCTAAAGGATTTATTTAATTTGTTTTGTCTTTATGTTTTATAAATTTTACAAAATCTTATGTCTTTTGCACAGTTTTCTCTTCCAAAGACCCTTTGTATTTAAGGCAAGTATGTCGGCAGATAGCCATAATAGGTGACAATTAAGAAGAAGCCCTAGCCTCATTTCACATTGGTTTCAAGGAAATTATAATCTCATGATGTATAAGCTGTGACCTAGGCACACAATTTTTAATATAATATAAATTCTCGTTTGTGTTAAAATAATAATAATAACATGAATATAAATATTTTTTGGATCAAGTTAGAAGAAGAAGGAAGACAAAGCAAAATATTTTGGGTTTAAATCAAGATTATATTTATTAAAATAAATAGGTTACAGTTAACTCTGATGCAAGGAATCTTTAGGGTAGGGGGCATTCTACATAGTATTATATTGAAGTCGAGGGCAAACCATCATGCAAATACTGAAGAAGTAGATCTAGTATTTTGCTTTAGTATATTGCATAATCTGTTGATCTACAGTGAGAAATTCTACATCCAAACCATTGTACTATATATTAATGAAGAAGGGAAAATAATACTAGAACCATAAACAATTTTGGAAACAAGAACTAAGCAGCTAAGAAAATGAGCAATTATTGAGTAAATCATAAAATGAAAGAACCTGCTAGTAGAAGAAGCGACATGGGAAGATTATTTGTTCATGTAGAAAGCACCTACACATCATTCAAGTGTTGAGGAAATCTCTCCTTTGAGGGTGAGGGTCATGTTAATCCCTATATAAGCCCCATGTTAACCCAAAAACTCCTTATCAAGCCCTCCATATTACATTTCTATTGTTATATTATTATGTAGGTTGGAACCTCTCATGGTCCCATTTTATTATAATTGTACCCTTTGTCTCCTATATATAAACTAAGCATATCTAGTCTTAGGATAATCAAATATTGTATTGTACATTGTGTTTATTGTAAAATGAGGTTTCCCCTTCAATGGGAATATAATTATTAGTTTCTTATCATTTTTATGATGTAAGGATAATTATAACAGTGTATGCAAGAACACAAGTATTACTTTAGGGAAAATTTTGATCAATACGAGTCTCCCACATCTTGAAAGCCACCAGTTGCACCAAAAGGAAATATGTTATTCCACTTTAGACAAAATCCACCTCTAATCCTTTTTTCCATAATTGTTAGGTTTTAAATTGAACTCTAGTTATTTAAATCCATCATTGAACCTTGATTCTAGAAATTGAAAATCTTATTCATTTTAGTAGATATATAGTCATCTAGTCTGAAGGAGACTAGTTTGAATTTGGCTTGTTTCATCACCATCCCATTTATGCAACAGAAGATATCCAAAAGGTTGTGGACCTTCCACCCAATTGCTAAAAGAAAACAATAAAGCATCATTAATGAACTAGAAATTCAATATGGAAATCCCTCTTCCCACCTAAATACTTTATACCATTTTTCTTGTCTTTGCCTCATTTAATGCTTGGCTCAACACCTTTGCTACCAATAGAAAAGGGTAAAGAGACAATGGGAAACATTGTCTAAGTCATCAGATAGATTTATAGAAGGAGAAGGTCAAGCCATTTATTAAAATTGAGAAGGAGGTTGAGGTCACGCAAATGATGATCCACTTCCCTGGACAAAGAGACAACAATACAATAGCAAAGGCAATAAAACAATAGCAAGGAGCAATTATTGGACGAGAGACGAGATTCCAAACCCAAACTGTAACAGAACAACCAGACGAGACAAAGGAGCTTACCGTGTGAACAGAGTTCGAGCGAGCGCACTTCCAGAGCCAAAACGGTTTCGATCCACCGGAGAAAACCACCAACAAACACACAATCAAGTTTGGAAGGCCGATATTCACCCACAGTCATACTTGGAGGAGAACCAGATATTTCCATATTCGCCAAAACCAGAAACATACAGTATACCCAACAAAACCTCGCAGAAACCTCACAGCAGAGCAGAACAATGGCGAATGACCGAGAAGCCAAAGCGTTTTGGCCAAAGAACAAACGGAGGAACCAGGCCAAGAGGTTCGTAGGTGGAAATTGAATGCAGCATGAACTATTCCTAGTTGCCAAACAAATATCTATTGACCAAATTGCATGCAACTGTTGAATACAATCACCCAAATCTAACACGTCATAAAGTCCAACAACAAGTTTAAAGCCTCGGACATGCGGAAGTGTGGGCCAGTGTGGGCTGGGTTACGTCAGAGTGCTATCAGAGGAGTTGTTTATGTTAGTAGGAGGAATGGAGAGAGGAAGGCGAGGTCGTGGCAGAGGTGCTCAAAGATTGGTAGAGGAAGGATTGAGAGAGGAGATTAGAATTCTTGCTGCCCGTTTGGAGGCAGTAGAGGCAGGTAGACGAAGAGATCCAGAAATAGGCGATGACAGTGAAGAGGAAGTTGAAGTAGCAGCAGATGGACCAGAAGGTGAGTCTGCAAAAGTGAGATTGTTGAGATCAGTTTTAGTGGCAAGCAGTAAACCCAAGCCAGAACTCCCGACGTATGACGGAAACCTGTCTATCGAAGTTTCATTGGATTGGATCAGTGAGATGGATAAGTAATTTGAGTGTGAGGAAGTCAGCGAAGACTGCAAAGTTATGTTCCCTGCGACGAAATTGAAGGAACACGTAGCCCTATGGTGGGATAGTGTCCAGAACGAGAGGAAAAGATTGGACAAGGCGCCGATTAAAACTTAGTCAAGGATGGTGGCCAAGTTAAAGGGCAGATTTCTGCCGAGGGACTATCAAATTGCATTACACAGGCAGGTGCAGAATTTGAAACAGAAAGGATTGACGGTGAGGGAGTACATGGAGGAGTTCTATCGAGTGAATTTGTGAGCGAGATATACAGAGGATACAGCGGAAAGAATAGCCAGGTATGTTAATGGGCTAAGGTTAGATATTTTGGATGAAATCAGTATTTTGTCTCCGGACAACACTGAGGAAGCGTATCAGAGTGCGATGAAGGCTGAAGAAAAAATTACCAGAAGGCAGAATGCTCGGAGAGGATAAGGAGCCAACAAAGGGAAAGGCCAGTCCTACGGCAGAGGCCGAACTGCTAGTAGCAATGAGGAAGGTAGCAGTTCCAAAGCTTCCAGATCAGCAATTAGAGGTGATAGCACGAGAGGTGGTAGGTCATCCCAGCGAGGCAGGGGAAATGGCCAAGGTAGAGGGGCTGGTTATTAGTGTTATAGGTGTCATAAATAGGGACACTAATCGTTTGAATGTCCAGAAGTAGATCAAGCTGGACAACGAGGTGCGTATGTGGCACAACCAGAGGAAGCAACGACACCTCCCCAAGAAGCAGAGAATGCTCCAGAGACAGGGGAAGCTCTGGTGCTGCACAAGGTGTTGTTAAAACCAGTCAAGGAGGTCACCGAACATACGCCACGGAAGGCTTTGTTTAGAACAATTTGTAAGTTGAAAGGTAAGTGTTGTAAGCTAATCATTGACAGCGGTAGTACTTATAATTTAGTGTCCACAGAGATGGTGGAAAAATTGGAGTTGAAACGCTTGAAGCATCCCAACCCTTACAGAGTTTCATGGCTGCAAAAAGGCCACCAGTTGCTGGTGGATGAACAAAGTGAGGTAGAGTTTCAAATAGGTAGATATAAGGACAAAGTTGTTTGTGACATCATGCCGATGGATGTATGTCACATACTACTTGGTAGGCCTTGGCAGTATGATAGGAAGGTGGTACACGATGGACTGACGAACTGTTATAAATTTGTGAAGGATGGAATCAAGCATACGCTTGTGCCCATCAAGGAAGAAGGGACAACAGAGACTAGTGAACCAAGAACATTGTTGGTCAGCGGAAAACAGTTTTTAAAACAGGTTGAGGAAAGTGAGATAGGCTATGCAGTTGTAAAGAAAGCAAGGACATTATTGTTTCATACAGAGGTATCATATTTACCTACAGAGATCCAACAAATGTTGCAGGAATTTACGGACATAGTTGTAGATGACTTGCCAAACAAGTTACCCCCCAAATGGAGCATCAGTCATCATATTGACTTCATACTCGAAGACAGTTTGCCGAACAAAGCGGAATACCGAATGAGCCCCAAAGACAATGAAGAAATTAGGAAGCAGGTGCAAGAGCTGTTGGACAAGGGATTGATAAGGGAAAGCTTAAGCCCTTGTGCTGTTCCAACGGTCCTCACTCCCAAGAAGGGAGGACAATGGCGGATGTGCACTGACTCAAGGGCCATCAATAAAATCACCATCCGATATAGGTTTCCACTGCCATGGATGGATGATATGATGGATTGTTTAAGCGGAGCAGCTTATTTCTCTAAGATTGACTTGAAGAGCGGGTGCCATCAAATTCGAATACGAGAGGGGGACGAATGGAAGACAACCTTTAAGACAAATGAGGGGTTGTACGAATGGTTGGTCATGCCATTTGGGTTGAGCAATGCGCCCATTACATTCATGAGGTTAATGAATGAGATGCTGAGGGAGTACATTGGGAAGTTTGTGATAGTATACTTGGATGACATACTTATTTTCAGCAGGACAAGGGAAGAACACCTTCAACATGTTTGTAAGGTGCTATAGAAGTTGCAGCAGAATAAACTGCTAATAAATTTGAAGAAATGTACTTTTCTGCAGAAGGAATTGATTTGTTTGGGGTTTGTAATAGCAGAGAATGAACTGAAGATGGATCTGGAGAAGGTGGCAGTGATAGTGAATTGGCCATCTCCAAAAAATTTATTTGAGGTACATAGCTTTCACGGATTAGCGTGTTTTTACAGGAAATTCATAAATAATTTCAGTGAAATTTGTGTGCCTATGCTAGACACCATTAAAAAGGCCAGCTAGCCTTTTCGATGGACAGAGGCAGCAGAGAGAAGTTTCCAGCTGTTAAAGAGAAAGATTACTGAGAGGTCGATCCTGAGATTACCATATTTCAAGAAGTTATTTCAGGTTCGCTGTGATGCCAGCGAGACAGCAATTGGAGTTGTACTCAGTGAGGAGGATAAGCCTATAGCTTTCTTCAGCAAGAAGCCGAATGAGAGTCGACAGAAATACTCATCGTATGATAAGGAGTTCTATGTTGTTATACAGGCATTAAAACACTGGAGGCATTATCTATTGGGAAATGAATTTGTGTTGTTTTTAGATAATTCTGCACTACAGTATGTAATGCAGCAACACAAGCTGAACCACAAACATGCCAAATGGGTGGAGTATTTGCAGAGTTTCAATTTCGTATTGAAGCATATTAGCGGGCAAGCAAATAAGGTAGTGGATGCACTGAGTAGGAAAGCTCTACTTCTGCAGGAAAGCACTGTGCAGGTGCTGGTTTTTGAGCACTTACATGACTTATACCAGACGGATATAGATTTTAAGGAGGCCTATGAGGCATGTCAGAATTGTAGGTTTTAACCCTGTACAGAAATTACCTGCATACGAATTCTAAATCACAGGAAAAATAAAAATGCGAGAGCATAACACATAAAACACATATACGCAGAGATTTCCCACTGGATCTCAAAACCGAGACTACTAGCTTGATTTTTCATTACTTTCCTTTCAATGTTACAATACATATTTATACATGTCGAAGCATCCAAAACCATGGACCGAAAAACCATCACATCCAATACCATGGACCAAAAAACCATTGATCCAATACCATGGACCGAAAAACCATTGCGTCCAAAAACATGTGCAAAAATCATGCACAAAACCATAGGTGGGTCTGCCCAACCTAACATAGGTTCCAAAACCAAAATTTTGGGTTACGGGTACCCCTCAAACCCCTTGTTAACTATGTGGAAAGAATATAACACAACCCAACAATCTCCCACTTGTT
The DNA here is from genome assembly GCA_000404065.3 of Pinus taeda. Lineage (NCBI taxonomy): Eukaryota > Viridiplantae > Streptophyta > Pinopsida > Pinales > Pinaceae > Pinus > Pinus taeda. The sequence goes on from APFE031401052.1 coordinate 10,695, forward strand.
GTTTTCTTTCCACAGGGGGCCACAGGAGAGCTTAG